>WBNQ01080305.1:52176-70099 GCA_013401375.1 Spizella passerina
GCTCCTTAGCAATGAGCTGGTATTTTCATGCAGCTGTCTAATTACATCTCTCTCCTGACTGGTTACGGTCTTTTCACAAGCCATAGTTCTGTATGCCAAGTTAGAATGTTAGCTGCAAACTTTTGTTCCTCAGTGCTTTACCCTCTCCAGACCATTTATAAACATGCAGAACAGGACAAGTCTGGCACCACACTGGTGAGTTACTGGCATAGTGATGACTGACTGTTTTTCTGCTACTGTGTATTTCTTTCTTTGCAATCACTTATTCTAAAACAACCTTCCCTCTTATTCCAAGGCTGAATTCTACTTTATTTGAAAATCTTTGATCAGAAAATTTGCCAAAAAAGTCTTTTGGAAATTCAAGTAGACTGGATATGCTGGATCCCCCTTACCTCCACTTGTGCTTGGCCTCTTCCAAGAACTCCATAAAGTTTTTAGGTCCAGAATTCTCTTAACAAAAACAGTGGTGACTTTTACCAGAAAGGTCAAGAAGTTCCATAGTGATGACCCTTCTTAGACTCTTCANACGGATGTATTTGATCTGTCATAGGCTCTTTGAACCTGGTTAATAAACAGCATCACTCTTAAATATGGCATAAACACAGTAGTCATCATCATTTTGATTCAACAACAGCCAGGAGGGTATATATTACCTACATGTTTCGTCTCAGGAGTGATAACCTTCTTTGGGTTTGCAGGTAAACATTCTCCAGGCGCTGTTTGCTAGCTGGACCAGTACAACAGGCTGGCTACATAGTCAGCTCTCTGTCATCCAGGCTAAGGGAGGTGGAGATGCTTCAGATAATGGGAAAAAGACTAGAGATTGTTGAGGGGATGCTGTGCAGAGATGCTGTGATCACTTCACTCAATCCATGAGGACTCAGTGATCCACTGCTAGCTTTTGTGACATGGATTTTTATGTCATTGATGTGTGTCCACAACCAACTTCCTTGATGGTCTGGCCAGTTCTTTGGAGGCCAGGAAAGGGGGAAAAAGGCTCTTTGCGTGAACGTGGAGACAATCGGTTCATAGCTACTCTGGAGTTCATAAAGAACCTGGGATTGCATCTGTGGTACAGAGTCAGCTCAGTAGTACCAAGGACCACCTGGTATTTGTGATTAAATCCTGTCAATCTCCAGTGTCTGTGCCTCAGTATAGATGCAGCATTCCAAGTGCAGAGATAGCTAGCGTGTCTACTCCCATGTCTCTGGGTACCCTGCTTCCCTGCCACATGGCTGTTGAATGCTATGTGCAACTTGTGTCAGTGTGGTGCTCACCTGGATATTGCCTTTTGCTAGAGCATAGGAGTGTCCACAGGAGAGAATGAGTGTAATCTCTGATCACCTGACCCATAGCTAGAGCCCTAATGTAGCTGTAACCTAGAGACTGCATCTTCATGGTAGAACTTGCTACACCTGGTCTCCATGAAATTATTATGCATGTTGTAAAGCAGAGTCCTGCTGCTAAAGTTAGGTCTTTGTTTGGAGTTCTGCATGTCAACAACAAGGTCTGCAGGTAGCACACATGGACTAAGCCTCAATCCTTTGTTTCAAAAGTGTTAGTAATATGCAGTAAAGAGCATGAATGTGCACTTGTATAGTGAAGCAAGGCAAAAAATGTGGGAGGAGAAGAAAAGCCTAAATTTGACCAGTCTACATATGGAACTTGAGAAATGCCCTGATAACAGCTCTCAGCTCTATCAGTAGGTCGCCTCCAGGTATTACAGCTCCCGTAACCAGTCAGTTGGTGCAGAGATCTTTGGTGAAACAATGGGCAGGAGGGATGTCTGTGTTTAAAAATACTTCTAAAAGTCAATGTATAGTAATTCTTAAGGCTGGCAGGATTTTAATTGTTAAGCATGCATCAAGTGGTGAGTGCATCTGAGAACAAACATGAGCAGCATGAGTATCTCTGTTGCAGTTATCAACTACATTTGGTTCAGCAACTGCACTCCAGCTTTGTGCCTCACCTTCAAGAAGCTAACTGCTAGGGACAGAGTTCAGTATGAGTCTGAAGTGCTGTTTATTTGATAATATCCTTTCTCCTCCCTTCCCCAATTTATAGCATTTACCAGGCTTTTAATGGCCATGTGATATCTTGGAGAGGAGATTAATATTCTTCCATAGTTTGTGGTATGAGTACAGTTCCTGTTGCTTAGTAAGGGCTTAGTTCAGGGAAGTCTTGAACATTTGGGCTATGCTGCCTTTAATTATATGGCAGTGTAGCAGTACAGAACACTATCAGTATTCATGCTTTCTCCACAGAGTCTGAGTTCAGGACAGTATGTACTCATAGTGTTGTGGTTTAGCAGCTGGGTCCATGCTTCCCCAGCTGAATGACTGCAGTGGGGACTGCTCTATCACATAATCCTGTGGACTGCAGCAAGTGGAGAGGTAGAGCTCGTTTGGATGGAGCCTATGTCTGTATATGTAAGCACTTGGGAAAAAGGAGTAATTTGGGTGGGTAAAACAAGGCGATATGCTGCTTTTTTGGAGAGGGTAACCCACTAAATAAGAGGAAATAAATGAAATAATTAACTTGAAGAACATAAATTAAAAGATAAAATGTGATGGGTAGGAGTTTCCTTAATGTGCTGAAGAGTGTCCTGTGTCATGCATTTTCAAAAACCAGGGGGACATAAGGAAAACACAAGAAGCAGTGGATGAGCCAAAATGACTGCATTGTCTCAGGAGGGAGCGCCACACTGTGGTGTTCCCTGTATTTAGCTGGTGGTGACTCAGGACTAGCACATACTTTCAGATTGACACAACACCACCCTTGACATTTCATCTTCAAATCCCAGTCTGGCAAACCTGTCTGGCTTTCTGTGAGTGGATGAGCTGAACAACATGGTTCAAAGTGTAAAAGTATCTCGGACAAGTCCCTAGCACTAGTCCAGGACATGTTGGAGGCAAGTGGTGCTGTATCCCATTCAAATGAAGTTGCCTGCTTTGGTTTGAAGTCACTAATGTGTCTCCATTAATTTCAGGAGCACAGCTTGAAATGCTCGAGATGGCTGTATTGTAGTGATATGATTTGTGAGCTGGGGTGAAGTATGCTATTGCTATGAAGAGTGATTTGATGGTGAAATAAAATGCTGAAAGAAGTTATGGAACTGCTCTATCATGATTTATAAAGACTATGTTGTGTGTATTAGGCTGGTTGCCTGGAAGCTCTCTGTGTCACTATGACTAAATAGGCAGAGTCATGAACACTACAACAATAGCCAGTAAGATTGTCCTCAGTAAATGTCTGAGTGACTGCCAGACCCTGGGTGAGCCAACAAGGCTGAGGAGCCTTGCAGCGCTCCCAGCAAGCATGGCATTTTGGTTAGCAGGGTCAGCAATGGAGATGACAAAGAAAATCTCTAAAGGTGATGGTTGGTGAACTGCTTGTCAAGGGTCTGTTTGGTCTGATGTCTCTGAAGAATGCAGGTGCCTTTTTTCAGGTTTGCTATTGAAGGATGTAGGACTGGCTCCAGCATCAGCAAAAGTCAGCCCACAGTGAGGTCTGTGTAATCAAATTCTGCAGCTTGAGCCAAGAAGGTGCTGAGGAAGAGATGGCAAGAGACAGAGGAGAGAGAGAGTCCACTACCTTCACTTTGCTAACTGTGCTATAGCAGGGCATGAGCAGATGGATAACAAAGGTTCTGTCTCCAGGACATGGGTGGCGCAGAGTGGAGATACCTCTGCCAGGCAAGGGGAAATGGCACTGCCTGACATTGCTGCTAAGGTCATGGTTTCCACTGCTTACACCTGAAATCAAGATAGCAGGTCTTTAGAAAGCATCCCTCTTGTTTCAACTATCTTTGATCTTCCATGTGTGGTTTAAGTTTAAACAGTGTTTGGCATGAACACCAGCCTTAGAGTCTGGTTGTAGCACTCAAAGACGCTGAACCAGACCTGTCAGATGTGATTGGGAAGAACAAGGACTCCACAGGGCACTGTGGCTTGAGGACCTTTTGTATTCTAATTCAGGTAGTGGTGTCACTCAAGCGTGCACATAGCACACATCTTATGCCAGCTGATGCACAGTTTCCCTTAGAGTGAACTCATGGTACCTCTTTGCTGAGCAATTCATTCTTTTTTCAAAGAGAGAGTTCCTCACAGGTTGTAATCAGAAGTGAGCTCAAGACACACATCTCTACTTTGGTATCCAGGCATCCTAAATGAGTAGGCAGACACCTGCAGAAGGTAGTTCATCTTGCCCAGCAGCCTCTTTCCTCCCTCCCAGAGCGCCTACTTCCCCATGAGGAGCCGAAGCTATTGCACTGAAGTCAGAGATGCAGGGTCTTTGGCTCTTGGTGTTTCCGTGGAGTAGAGAGCCCTCCATTGAGATCACACCCACGCTGTTGCATAGCAGCCTCCTAGCTTCAGGAGGCTCATAGTGCTGGGAAATGGCGCCGTCTGGGCGGACAAAAGGGACACGGCAAGGTGCAGGACCGCAGCTTCTCAGCGAAGGGGGAGAGCTTCGTGTCACACGCCAGCCAAGCTGTCAGTCCAAGCCCAAGGAGATCGGTGTTATTCAGGAGCTAGCTGAGGACTCCGTCGATCATCTGGGGAAAGAATGTTACATACGGGATCGCGCTTTAACTTTCCCGGTATCGGCAAACAGAGCTGATGCTGTGATTAAAGGCTCCCTCTCGTGTTTCCAACTGTTATTGCACACTCTTTAACAAACACAAGCGTGAAAGACGATCCGGTTTCCATGTGCTATGCTTTATTTTGTAATTCCGCATTTGAAAATACACATACATATCTGATGTAAGATAAGAAGAAGGACTTAACAAGTGATATTAAATATACCTGCTAGGTCTGGGATCAGGGAAGCAGATTGCTGGGGAGATATGGGGCTCCTGGAGCGTAACTTTCAAAGCAGAATATTCTCACAATATCTTTCAATCTCCTTTGTTTTTTCTTTGATTTGAAACACTGCTAAAAACAAATCTTCAAAGCATAAGCTTATCTGAGCAAGAAGAGGTGTTTTCTGTCTAAGTCTTTTCATCTCTAGATTTCTGGAATAGTATGACAAGCAGAAGTTAATTGTCAGTGATAGTTGTTATCTGTCTTTATTTCCAGATCATCTGAGCCCATGTGAAGCTTTCCATTGTGGAAATGTTGCTTCATCTGCAAGTTCTACTTTTGACTTAATGCATATTTACTATGGCCATTGTAGTTACAAATAACTTTGTGTTGCTGAGAGTGGTGGCTGCTTCACAAGAGTGGACTCAAGAAAAAAATGTACATATAAAGTAAGAAATCAATCTCTGGGCAAAAGCAGAGCTTGATATACGCCTAATTTTTGCCATCTATCCAATATAGGTTGGATATTAGGAAATAGTTTTTTATGGAAAGGTGATAAAGTACTGGAATGGTGGTGGAGTCACCATCCCTGGATTTGTTGAAAAAAAGATGTGGCACTTGCTGCCATGGTTTAGTTGAGATGTTAGGGCATGGGTTGTACTTGATGATCTTAAGAGTCTCTTCCAACCTAGTGATTCTGTGTGATTCTGTGATTCCTCAGTGAGGAATTGTAATACTCTTGCAAGATGCTGCAGGTCCTTGTCTCTGATATCACAGGCAGCAAGTGGGCTGGGATGCATTTCTTGAGCTGCAACCCATTGTGTCAGGTGAGTCAGGAACAACTGAGAGTGCTGGACCTGTCCCACTAGTGGGATTGCATCATTAGAGGAAATGAGAGCATCTGCCTTTCATTTTACTGCAGACTTTTCTTGACAGTAACATGAAGAATGAAGAATGGGGAATGCCTGGGCTTAGTTGCCTGACAAAAAAACCACATAATTTATCATATATCATTTAGGAACTTTCCACAGATCAGCAACATCTGTCTTTTGTTTGAAAGTTCCATGAGTGGCATAATTTTACATAGATAATCCCTACAATAAAAGACATCAGTGCCTGTTATTTTTCAATGACCACTGGAAGATACAGCATGTGTAATTAGTGAAGGTACCATAATTAGAGGGCTGTACAATTAAGGCAGCAGCCACTAATGATATAATACTAGTTTCTGACATACTTCTGTCAGAGTATGCCTCCAAGGAGTCTTAACAGCCTCATTTATTTGATAATGATTCTTTTTACCTGAAAATAAGGATACTTTTGCTTTTGTACCAAAAGGAACGTATTTAAATATCCAACTCAAAATAATAGAAAGAAGATAGTAGCATAAACTTGCTCCTTCAAACCCACCAGCCTCTTATATTTGCCAATTACCCCAAGAAACCAGAATATTCTAGAACAAGAGAACACGTAGGGATGGTGATATCATCAAGCTTTTTAATTCACTAATGGTAGTGCTTTGTATCATCAAAAGTACACCTAAAACCTCGTTTAACACCAGTCTCTGCCTGTGTGTCAGTGTATTGTCCTACTTTCACTGGAAATAACAGTGACAATGAACTTTAAAAAAACCTTTAAATGAAGGCAAAAGAGTAAGTTTAGAAGAGATTTTCCATACAGGTAAAATCTAATGTCACACTAAAATCACTGCAAAAAAAAAAAAAAAAAAAAAAAAGCAAAAAAATACTTGCAGGGAAAGTAAAAGTATAAACTTTAAAATGTTGCTCATCATATTAGTCACTGACATTCTCCTTTTCATAGCTCAGGGACTCTGATATTTTTAAATATCTGAAAAGCAAATAACAGAAATTAATATGAATCTGATTATGAAGGAATTTCTGTTCAGAGTGATATATGCTTCTTAGAAGGTACAATATTAATATTATTAAAGTCTCAGGTATAACAGATATAGAAAACTTACTGCAATCACAGAGTTTGAATGCAACCTGTGCAATGTCCTGTGATTCAGAAAGAGTTTAAACAGTGTTATGTCACTCTTTAAAGTAAAGAGAAGACATTTTGATAAAAGGTATAATACTGTTCAGCATGGCAGGGAGAAGATGAGGAGGAGGATGTGAATGTAACTTAAGCTTTTTCAAGGCTTTGTTATAGAAATACTTGGGAAATAGAACAAGAGCAATAAAACATAACATCCTTTTAGAAGGCAATAGAGCAAAGGATTTGTCGATGACTGCTCTGTTTCCTACATCAAGACATGATGTCTTATTTTAGTGGGACATAGTGCACATTTCAGTGTAATTGCTTTGTAGGCTTTCTATCCTTCAAAATTCTTACTCACCCATTTTAACTCACTTTGGTGATTTTATTTCCCTCTTTTTCCAAATTTTGATGATATATTTTAACCATGATGTGTATTGGTTGAGTAATAGTTCTGCAATCACCTGTTTGCTTTGTCTCTTCCAACATCTGTGTCTTTGGTTTTATGCACTGAAGGTGTTTGCTGAAATTTTTTTTCCATTCACGCTAATTTTCTGCATCTTATGTAGCAGACTTGAAAGTGAGCTAACTGATCACCCACAGAAAACAGGCTTCCTGTAGCAGGATGATGGGAAATGATGCACAACCTTGTAAGAAACTCATGCGACAGACTGAGATGCGATGAAGGCTACTAGAGCCAGGGGAGCCCTTTGCAAATGCAGGGGCTGAAATGCTTCAAGTGTTATTCATGGGAGGTGCAGAAGCAAGGATAAAAACAGCAAAGAGAAGTGACAGAGGAATCAGAACAGCAGTACCCAACAAGTGCTGGCAAAGGCTTGAGAATATGTTTGTGCAGTTTCCAGAAACACACAAGTGTAGGTGCATTCTGTGTCACCATGCTGGGCTTATGCCTAGCCTCTTGGCACCAGACATGCCAGGTGGCACAGGGCTGTGGTATGAGACTGGCAGTGTGTGGCCAGGGTGTGAGCCGGGAGACCAACGGGAAGCCCAGGGACCATGACATTTTTTGACATGAAGGAGCTCCCTGACTGGCCGGGGACAGCTTGCATGAGGTATGGCTTGCATGTGGTACCTGCCAGGGCTTTGGGAGCCAGGAGCTCCTGCTGCTGCCCTGCAAAGGGAGGGATGGAGGCACAACTGAAGGGGTGGTGCATCTTGCTGGTACATTGGAGTGTATCTACACACTATAGTGTATTATCAATTTCTCCTCCAAATGGAGCGAAAACATGCAGCCCCACATTCAAAGGTGTGAAGAGGAAATTATGCCTGTTGACTTTCTCCGTTACTTCCACCATCTCAGCTGTTCTTGATTTTCTCATGCATGCAAAATATCTCTGGGCTCAATATTTATGGTGCTCATTAAACCAGGAACAACCAACTAATTTCCTTGTCTTTTAAAGACAATTAAATCAATTGTACACTAACTACTTCTGCCTCCTAATTCACATCAGCCTCTAATGCTCAAGCTGGCTTCTGCTGATACATGCATTGCACCTGTAGGGTTGGTCCAGCTTCTTTCCTAGTACTAGAAATTCACTTTTCTGGAGCAGATCCCTCAGAGCAGCTGCAGCTGCAATAGCTGTAATGACATCCAGGGAGTACTGTAAGCACAATGAATAATTACTTCTTACCTTCTCTGTGCCGCTGTTCAATACACATAATTCTTGGACATTCCCGGTTACATACTTCCGGCTGAGATGTCTTGCATATTTAGCTCTTTCTAACATAGAAGCTGTTTCTTTGCTGCTCTTATAATTCTGCTTACTGAGAGGAAGATGAAGGTGGGAAGACTGCCATGATGTTGAATAAATGGCCTTCCCTTGAGCTCAGTGGCATAAAAACACTTCTGGTTTTTTGTGTTCCATTTCTTTCCTAGCCCTGTTTGTTTTCAGGTTCTTACTGAACCAACAAGTTCACTTGCAGTAACCTCAAGATCTCTCTCATGAATTCTTATAGCCAAATAAGAGCTTAAAATGTACCCATGACACTTCGTGTTTAATCTGTGTTGAATTTATCTGACACTATATCACTTCATTTCATGAAGTTCTCTTGCATCCTTCACAGCAGAACTTTAACTTGTATCAACAAAAAAAGTATCCATTCATTCTCCTTCCCCTTCTGAAATGATCAATGACCATATTGATTAGCACTGCCTGCCAGAACATGTGCCTGTGAGACCCCATTGCTTGTTCTGCTGCCTTGTAAAACCCAATAATTTATTATTACCTATCTTCCAGTTAGACATCTCCTGTGTGATTCTTTTCATTGTATCCCACGGCAGCCTAATTTCCTTAAGAGTGAGAAATGCTTTCTGGGAACAATGTGGGCAGTAATCAGGGAGGTCAGTCATCACAAACTCCTTCAGGGAGTGCCAGCAGATTTGCATTGTGACTGTTCTTTACTTTTCCCCAGTGTACCGTGTTTAGTCGTGTTCCCACCCTTCTGGTTTTCAGGTGGGTCTCCATCTCTTTGTCCAACATGACAGCAGACCTGATGTTCACTGGCTCTCTGGGTAGTACTTGGCATTGTACCAGTCAATTTTCCTCGCTGTGTTCCTGAGCCAGAGGCTCCCATTGTTCATCTGCCTCAAGATCTTCTAGAAGTCTAGGCTGGATTCCATCCTGTCCTGGCTTGTTACCTCTTGTTTTGAGGATCTGTCCTATCACATCTTCTACCTTCACTTCAGACTGGGACAGATCCTTCAACATATCTCTTTCTCTATCCTTTGGGAACCTCTTCAAGCTCCACCACAGTGAAAACACATGCAAAATATTTAGACTTTCAGCCACGTCCTTACCTTTTATTAAAGCCTTCTTTTTATACCCTCACCATCTACTGATTCTCGATGCCCTCTTGAGGTTTCTTGATCCCATTGCACTTGGACAAGAGTCTGTGGCTGTTTGCAGAATGCTCCTGTAACATTTCTGGAGAACATTACACTACTCTAGACTTTTCCTGCATTTACCCTTCAAAGAGGACCGTTAACCTTAAGTGCTTCTGAACTTTCTTTTTCCCTCTGCAGCTGGTAAATTTGGGATGAGTTGTTAAGGGCCAATACAAAGTGGAGTACAAAGCCTGACTTCAGCAAAGCATGAGCCTAAATTCCACTATTTTAACACTGACCTATATTAAGTACTTAAATTCTCTGCATAGTTTATACCTCTACTAACAGGGCTGTGTGCAATGGTTATTTCTTTCCTCCATAATTTTTAATGATATTGCTTCTTGACTGGTGTGCTGTTGACAATGCTGACCCCTGTACAGGGCTTAAAGCAGTAGTGAAACATCTGTGTGTACCTTGGAGCAGGCAGGAGGGGGTTCCTCTCCCTTGGTTGCCACAGCTTTGGCAGTTGTTGCTAGCTTGAGATCTGGAAGAAGTAGTTCTTCAGCAGGACACTAAGGGGCAGCTCCAGACCAAAGGAATATTCCTACTTTTAATATACACACAAATTAAGACAATACTATATTTTCCTCATTTTTCTGTATTGATTTAACATCAGTAGTGTCCAGAAAAACTGAATCAAGTTGATCTGGAATGCTTTTTATCCTGGTGCATTTTTGCTATTTAGTTTGGCAACGGTGATGAAGAATGTGTGAATTTATTTGCCAGTCATCTGTAAATGGGCCCACTTGAGCTCACAAGGTGGGTAGAGAAGATGGAAAAACGCAGTGAGCTCTGCATCTGGAGCTATGGTGGCCACCCCACACACCATGGCATGGCCATGCACGTGTAGCATTGCATAGTTGCATGGGGCAGGAGCCCTTGCTGCTCAGAGATGCTCCTTGGCAACAGAAAGATACTCACACAAGGCCCTGGAGTCCCATTCCCAAAGCAGCAGCTGCTGTATGAATTCTTGGAAACCAGGAAGGAGGAACTGAGGCAGGAATAATTCAACAATCCACCTAAGACTATGGAAAATCTGTGTAACATTTTGTTACCACTACAACTTACTAGGTGCCTTGCTCACCATCCTGGGACGCAGGACCACTGTCTGCAAGGAGAGAGATCCCAATAATTATGAAACATAACCTGGGCCTAGATACAAACCCTTGTGGAGTGAATCAGACTGAAGACTGCTGCATGTTGGTATGAATTAGAAAAAACATGAGCCAGTCAGAGCCACCATATCTCCAAGGGGTGGGTTTGCCCTACTGATCAGCAGATCTAATGCAAGGGGAAAGAGTATCCTGTCTTTGTTCAGATGGTCATGTATTGCCAAGCTGTAATGTGAGCTGCCACAGCCAGCTGGCACTGGGTGTGTGGTCTCTGATTACCAGGCTGCTCTGTAATGGGACCCTCTGCCACTACCTGGGGCACAACTGGCTCAGATTCTCCATCTACACCAAGATATTTTACACTATTTTGGCATCCTTCCTGGGCATAGAGAGACAACGTTAAATTCATAAATTTCTTGGCTGATACACAGCTGGACAGATCTCTCTGCTTCAGAGGCATAACAGGAAGTAAGAACTGTAGCTAGAAATACTTCTAAACTCCAATTTAGGGTTAATGAAGGTTTTCTACATATTTTACATATTCATATACAGCACAGTACATTCATATACAGTAGATGTTGCCTTCACAGGCTAATAATGGATGGTTGCTCACAGAGGTAGAAAATGGTGAACAATTTTCTATGAGGAGGAGAAGAAAGCAGTATGTGGTAACTGAAGTCAGTACCTCAAATACTGACAATGCCACAATTTCTGTGCTAAGTGGATATCACAAGAGGAATGACAACTATGGGAACAAGCAGGGTTCAATGATCTTGACAGTTCAGTGAAAAATTCACTTATGTATTTGGAAAAGAGGTGTGTAACTTGTTCAAAACAGGACTCAACAGAGAATATAAGAACATAAGGACACACTTCAGTTGGGCAGCCCTTGAAGTGTAACCCATTAAAAAAGATAGTAGAGTAAGCTACCAAATCTAGGTGGCAAAAGCTACTAGCAAGACATTTAACTGTTGTTTGCTATTCTGCTGCCTATGGGATCACAGCAGTTTAAACAACTTTGAAGATGTCACCTGGAACCTACAGGGGAGGGAGACATTTCTTATGTAAATGAATCAGCCATCCAGAGATGGCAACAAACTACCAATGAAAATGCTAACAATCCTAAAATGAAAAAATGCTCATTATAATTTAACAAGAACTTCTAATTCAAATGTAAGTCTCATAAACTCCTTAATCTATTTAATACACTCTAGTCTAATCTAGGCTCTAATCCAATATAGGATTTTTATTGTGTAGTATTAATGTCCTTATGAAACTTGTTTTGCCTCCCATCTCACCCTTTTTCCACTTTGGGACTACAACATTGATTCAAAATATGTGTATACCAAGAGCTGTGTGAGTTTGGGAAAAATAAATAATGACAGTATATGGGTGGGAGGCTGACTTGCCTTTCCCAGTGCAATAATTACTTTTGAGAAAATGTTCCCCACATGCATTCTGGCAAATGTTGAAAGCCAAATGCCCTAAGCACAAGATTCTCACACTTAAGCTGAGTAGTATTTTACTATGGCTTAGAGTGGCACTTTATAAACTGCTCTGGCTTAAAGGCAGCTTGTGTCATGTTGTCTTGAGATTAAGGAGAAATCCTGGTGAATAAGCCAAAGCTCCTTCCCAGCTGTGGAGGAAGAAGACTGCTGACCTATGTCGAAGACTGACTATTTTCAAACAAGTCAGAGCTCTGCTCATTTTTTGAGGAGCAGAGACCTCAAAAAGAGTAATAAGATTTTCTGCCTATGATCTGACTGTCCCATCTTCAAGCAGGAGGGGAGGAACAGTACCATAGACTCTCCTAGCTGGGTGCATGTTTATATTACCCTAACTAAAATAAGGGGAATCAGTCCTGCATGTTGGGTCCTTTTTCAGATTTACAGGGCAAGGAACAACGTTCCTTTCTCTCAACAGCCTCCAGTGAAATCATAGAATCACAGAAAACTTTGGTTTGGAAGGATCACCTTAAGGATCACCCGGTTCCAACTCATCTGCAGTGTCCAGGGGCTCCTTTCACTAGACCAGATTTCCCAGATCTCCATCCAGCCTGGCCTTGAAGACTTCCAGGCATGGGACATCCACAACTTCGTTGGGCAACCTGTGCCAGTGCCTCACCACCCTCTCAGAAAAGAAAGTGTTCCTTTTATCAAATGTAAACCAGCTCTCTGTGAATTTGCTGCCATTACCCCTTGTCCTGTCACTACATGCTCTTGTACAAGCCCTTCTCCAGCCTTCTTATCAGCTCCCTTTGGCTACTGGAAGGCCACAATTAGATCACCCCAGAGCTTTCTCTTCTCCAGGCTGAACAACCTCAGGTCACTCAGCTTGTCCTCACATGAGAGGTACCCCATCCCTCTGATGATCTTCTGGAAGTCACAGTGACTGACTCATTGTGTAAGCCTAGCTAGCATAAGTCTATCACTTGCTTGAGAAAACATGGCATACAGAATTCAGCCTTGCAGACTACTTGTGCCAGGCCAGGTGGAGACTCTGCCCCTTCACCTTCTGACAGCCATCACTTCCACAGGGCACTCTTTAATGTTGAAACACTCATTGGGAGGGTATATAAGGGTCAAGGACATAACATGAAAGGGACAGTGAAACATGGAAATAGATTGGGTGAGTCAGGGTAGACGGCTAGATAGACTGCTTCCAAATTTATTTTTGAGTTTAAGTGAAGAATCAAGACTATTTATAAGGTCAAAGTATTTGTGGTAGTGGTAGGTGGTGCAAAAAGGGCCAGTGCTCACCACTGTACTTTGGGATGCTCAGACTGGAAGTTAGGGCAGTCATCTTCCACAGGGAGATAGTGCAACACCTAAGCAGGTTACCCAAGAACTTGTGAAATCTCCATCCTTGGAGGTTTTTAATATTTACCTAACAAAGCTACGTCTGTCTAGTCTAATGCTGAAGGTTATCCAGCTTTGAGCAGGAAGTGGAACTAAGCATCTCCAGAGGTTCTTTCCCACCAACACATTTGGCAGGCTCTGATGGACAAAGTTAAGGCATGAATGAGGAAGACACCATCCTTCACCATGTCTACAGGCAGTCCTACATTCTCTGTCAGCCACAACCTGCTGGAAATCAGAGTGCAGGGTGAGAACTGATGGGAGAGTGGTGTTTGCTGACGCAGTTGGGTCTTGGCCTGATACTGAACTGCTTTACAGGCTGTGCTGAATTTAGTTATCTTCAGTGGCAACTGGTTATCATACTAAACCAGATTGTTCTGAGGTGATGGATGAGGAAGTATGAAACAGTTGATTGATTGATAATCATGAAATTTGAGTATACAGAGCTGGGACTTGCCTTCATAGAAGCTGTCAGACATCTGCTGTCACTGGAGCCACTGGCAGGGTTTTGCTAGCCTGGGAGGAAAGGACTGGTCACAGCAAATTGCATGGACTCCTTGAAAAGCAAGCTCACTGCAGCTGCTCCCTGTGTATGTCACCCACTAATGGGTGGAAAAGAAGGTTCCTTGCACAGTTAGCTGGAGTGAAAATACCTGTAGAAGGAATCTGCGCATATTATGTCACTGTATAAATTATTGAGCTGATGTTCTGGAGATAATAGAGGAAACCCTTTCTTTTTTCTGTCCTAAGGATGGCAACTCTGAAAGTTTACACCTGCTTCCTGGAAGTTGTACCTCCTGTAGGCTCTGCTTAGATAATTAATTTGCAATATTCATTAGCCTGAGGATCAGTGCAATAATATATAGACAAACAGAGGGATTTCATGCTTATATATTGAGTCAGCTGTGGTTTTTCTTCGGGGCGTGGGTGAAGCTGCTGTTGAATAAATGGCAAAAACCCACATAAACCCAACAACAAAAAACAAGCAAGTATTTTGATGTTTATATGTATTATATTTCTGAGTAATGGTTATAATTATTAGTGAATCACAGGCAAGGCAGAACCATGTGGCTGTAGTTACATTAGGAGCTCCGTGCTTTTTCTTCTCATCTGCAGACACAGAGGATTCCCAGAACTGAGTGGGAGAAATATGCTGTGCCTGATATCACTCCTGTTCTTCTCTCATACGCTCTATATGATCCAGCTAGATCCCAGTGTTTATAGGAGGACAGAAGCACAAGGACAACTCCTGCACAAAATCGCACCCATGAGCTTTCCCCAAATACAGAAGAGGTACGGAGAGCAGCTCTCCTCCTTCACTTTCCTCTGACTGCAGGAGAGATGTGTTCCTCTTGTTACTCTGGTTTCTACCTTACCTTTTATAGCAATTCCCTGAGTGCTGGCTTGCCCTTCCCTGGTGAGTACTCGTGGCCACAGGGATGGCAGTTGCAGGTGTATGCCCTGCACACAGTGCCGTGCATGCCCACAGGAACCCCTAGCCAGAAGGGCCTGCGTATTTCGGAAATGAAACTTTACACACGGTCACTTCCCTTATCACTGGAATCCAGTATTTCTATGTGTTCCACCCCCTCTTCTTCCCTCCCTTTTTCCCCAGAGGCCCACACAAGACCCCCAGGTTGTGGAGTCTTGTCACAACGGCACAGGCAGAAGAAACACATCTGAAGGCACAGGAGGAAGGCAGGCATGTGGGCTGAGATATATGGTAGTAGTCAAAATTAGGAGTGCTTGGAAGATTTCAGAGCTACAAACAATGCCCACCTAATTCTCTTTCCCTCTGGCTGGAATGAAACAAAGAAGGAGCTGCAGCTCCACTGTTGGTCTGCACAGTTGTGCTTGCTGGACGAGTGTGTGCAGCTGGTACAAGGCTTTATTAAGGGAAACTAAACCCTCAAGCAAACTCACAAGCAGTTTTCTGTTTCGTGTGTCTGTCATAAAAACCCTGGTCATTTGTTATTTGGGATGGTGAAGTTGCTGTTTCCTGTATCACTCAGGCATCACTCCCAGCATCAACAAGTTCCTGAAGTTTGGGCAGAAGACACTTATTGCCCTTCTGGGGCCAGGTCATTTATTCAGAGAAAGAATGCTAGACTACAGTTTTTGTGCAGGACTGTAAAAATGAAGCCAAGACTGTTGTTCAATGTACACTGCAATTCCAGGCACACCTTCCACTGAAACTGGTTCTCTGATTTCCTCCTGGGGACTCATTTACTACAGCAAGAATTCCATTCGTCAAGAGATAATGTTTTAGGTGTACAGAGATATCTGACAATTAAAGTAGATATCTCAAGGGATATGTGGCAATCTTACAGGCAAGCCTACCCCCAGGTACCCAGGCATCTTTGAACTCTGGCTGCCAGCACTGAGGCAGTTAGATTGTAGAAATGCTGAAAGACAGATTAGAAAGTGTTCTTTTAAAAATGGTGGAAAGTTGTTTTATATCGACTTGGTGATTGTTAGCATTTTCTAATTTTGATCTTCAAGGCCCCGAATGGGCATATTTGTAAAAGGTCAAATGATAAAAAGTATCCCATGTGTTCCAAATGCAGCCTTTACTCTGCCTGGTGAATATTTTAGTGACCCAGTTAGAGCAAGAGGCTTTTATTGAACAGAGTAGGCAAATGCAGAGGGAAACAGAAGACATGTCATCCCTGTGACAATTATACGTCTGTCTCTATTTGTGTAATCCACCCTCTCAGCCTGACAAACAAGAGCCTGTGCATGGGCTTTGAAAGGAAGGTGACCATCACCTTCTGTGATCTGGGTATTTTCTTGCGTACACCTCCGCTAGCCTGTAAAGCAGGTAAGTCTTAACCTCTGCATGATGATATTGTTTAGGACTCCAGTCCTACTCTGAAGTGCATTCTGGCTTTTTAATCTTTCTCTGAGGCTCATTCAACATGTTTCACTTATTCTTGATTTCTACTTTCAGTTACTTTTGGAATCCACTACTTTGCAAGTAATTGCATTTCCATGTGTTTTTCTTATGTTGCTTCCCTGTGTACCTTCTTACTGTATGCTCAATGAAGCAAACCTTGGGGATGATCAGCTCACATCTGTTTACTGCAGGCAATTTATAGAAAAAAGGCTCAGCCCAAGCAAATATGACTGAATAAATTGACAGATGGTACTTATTCTTATTATGAGTGATCTTCCTCTGACCACCTTTAAACAGGTGTGGAGCTTTCTACATAAATGCCCTTTTACTTTCCCAGATGGAACTTCTTGAAGACATTTTCTTGAGAAAATTTTTAAATTATCAAGAAGGAAATTATGCCTTTATTTTTCCTGTATTTTCAGGTATAGGTGCAAAAGTTTTCCTTTCACAGTGGCTTTATAAAATGGATACACAGTAGCTTGTTTTCTTAAATAAAAATACTTTCTTTCCATTTACCTTTTTGAAGCAATTGCTTATAAGTTCAGGACCATGGAGTTTTTTTTTATTACAGTCCATCCTTGCTCACACACAGCCAACAGGATGGATCAACAGAAAGCCTGACTCTTAGCCAAACAATCTCTGTCTTCATCTGGCCCTCCTTCCCTTCCGAGAGACTGGCCTTTGGTTTGACTCCTGGGCAGTGTCACTGACCATTTCTTTGCCCCACAGCTCTCTTGCTCACTGCTATGACCACTCCACTGGAAGATGCAATGGACACCTTGATCAGGATTTTCCATCACTACTCGGGCAAAGAAGGAGACCGGAACAAGCTCAGTAAAGGAGAACTCAAGGAGCTCCTCACCAGTGAGCTCACTGACTTCCTTTCAGTAAGATGCAGCTTTTGACCCTCCTGAGTGACTGTGTCATGAGTGGATTCAGTGCTTGGATAGGGATAGCACCTCCTTGTGCAAGGCCCATCCTGTCACAGTTTCTCAGATAACAGTTCTTTGTGGAGCTGTACAGAAAAATATGATGTCAAATGTCCCATTTGAGAAATATGTTTTCAGAGGGTGGTCAGTACCCTCCCATGTACCACTGGCAGCAGAGATGGGTACTGGTGCTCTGCAAACTCCACAGTGCTTTTGAGTGGGAGGGCTAGGCCAGCCTAGGAGCAGTAGCAAGATCAATGATAAATAATGGTCAATTTGTTTGTTTGTTTCTTTGATTGTTTGTTTTTAATAATAAGGCATAAATAAATCAATTGAAGACTTAAATGCAGCAACCAGTTGTCATGAGACAGGAAAGTAGCTTGTGCACACTGGCCACACAGTACTGATGCTTGTGTGTCTGCA
>WBNQ01080306.1:836-26074 GCA_013401375.1 Spizella passerina
TGGGGCTTTTTTATTTTCCCTTTTATGGCAATTTGCTGTGGGGTTTCCCATTGTTCCTTGTGGTTAAATTAGACAGATATGAAGAGACTATTTCTATTTTCCATAACCCAAGAGGAGTTAAGAAAGCCCATCACTGTGTTTCAAAGGCCAGTGTTGGAAGCTGAAATGCTGCACTGCTGACTCATGTAGTCTGCCTGGCCTGACTTCATCCTGGCTCTCCTGGTGCACGTGAACTCAGACACAAATTAATTCCACCCTGTCAGGAAGAGTCCCAGAGTAATTCTTTGTGACTCTTTGTAGGAAGCATTGATGAAAGCCAGCCCTCTAATTAATATATTGAATAATGCATCCCTCTGAGGCATATGGGGATCTCCCATACTGTCATAGCTTGGCAAAGCTAATCAAAAGCCGGGCTGCCAGGCTGAAAGTAGCATCATATTTTGTGCATTCTGGCTAGCAAGGAATAGTCTCCCACTTTCTAATTTTTTTTTTTTTGTGGGGAATTTGGGTTAGATTTTGACCTTTGTTCTATATCATACTAATGTCTCAATTTCTGGGAAAATGGATGCATTCTCAGTGTGGGAGAGAATCCCTCTTGTTTTCAGATGACTGATAAACATTTGGAAATTCTTTTAAAACCACTACTGTTCTGAGACGTTTAGGAATTACCTTTTCAAAACCACTACTGTTCTGAGATGTTTAGGAATTACCTTTTCATATACTCTGATTACAGACAGAATTTTCTGGCTATTTCATTCAATGACAAAACACCTACAGGCATCAGGCGTGAGCCTCTTTTCTGGATCCATCCTCCCTTTGCTCCAAAGCTCATCTCAAACGGCCCAGTTGATTTTGAGAAATGCACCTTTACAGCTCTTGTTTCTTTACAGCAGCTGGGGCTGGAAGCATTCTTGCAGTGGAGGAAGATGCAATCTAATAGAGGATTTATCCTCAGTGAGTACATCAGCACTAGCAGGGACCATTTTTATGTGAAACTAGATAGCTCAAAATTCTTCAGAGAGATTTTATCAAAAAGAATCAGGCAGGACCCAGGTAAATTCAAGTTCGTATCCCTGAAGGACCCAGGTAAATTCCAGTTCATTTCCCTGAACTGACTTTAGCTGCTGAACCTTTGGAAATTTGCCTGGCATTAAGCTGAACAAAACCAGTTGTTTTATTTAACAGAAGTTGAGCCCATGCTGTGCAAAAAGAACAGTCTTATCATGGCAAAACAGACAAGATATTTCTGCATTAATTTAAATGTGAACCATTTGTGTTGCTCAATAACATCCATTAAAGATAAGGAGGTCCGTTTTTATGCCTTCTGCTTGTTGTAAATTAACAAACTCTCTTAAAATGACAATTCATCAGCAGTTATATGAGGCAGAATTCATTCTCTGCAAGAGAAGAAAATGAAACTCCCATCCTTTCATTCCCTGGCATTCCCCTGAGTCTCCTCTGTAGAATGAGATGAGTTTAATTTTGCTATTGTTAAGCACAGTGAGCATGAAGCTACATCAGAATGTAAGAGCAGGAAGGAGCATCTTATTAGCTGCATTACAGGTTCTTTTAAATAATGTTGATTCAGTAACTTGTGTCTTGCTGATCATATAGAGAACAAGGATGAAAAGCCAGTGAGTGATGCTGTTTCACTTGCATATTTGTAGTGAGTTAATTGGAATAGGACATAGCCGTGGTTATCGTAGCTCTGTAATTATCTTGCAAGATAATTGTTCTCCATTGGAGAGAAGGCAATAAAAATGAGAGGTAGACACATTTCCATGTTTAGTGGAATATCTGAAGTTCTGTAGCTGAGTCTGAGAGAGAAACATACTCACCTGTGTCTGCCAGCAAGTACTTCGGAAATAATAAATACCTGTAGACTTCAGAGCTGATTTCAGTAGATCTGGGTTTTCTCACATAGGAGAAAATCCTACTTTTGATTGAAAAAATAGAGAAAACCAAGCCAAAAACTCTGTCACATTTTTGGCCAAAGGGTACAGACAGATTCTTAGGTTTTGCTCACATTTTTGGTTTTCAGGTTTTGATTGAAAATCTTTGAATGAAGGAGACATGTTCCACTACAATATTGATTTTAGGGGCAATCTGTAATAGTGACTCCCTAAAGCCATTTCTAGATCTGCAGTAGTTTCTCCAGAATTCTTTTTTTTTTTCTTTCTACAAATCATTAGATTTGAGCAGTGTGCTGGCACTTTGGAATTTGCCTTGAGGATAGAAACCAGCAGAGTATTACTTTCCATTTGGCCTTGTACTTCTCTTTCCTTTTATTGCTCCTCTGTAACAACAGATTAGGAACCCAGCGAAGAGAAGCTCTTGATTTACCTACAGCTTGACCACACACCTTTGCATCTTGACATGACTCCCACTGCAGCATTCTGCCCTGAGCATTCTCACTTGACCAGGGCAATGCTTTTGGGATGGGGATGCTTTGGGATGCTGCTGTTGTGAAGAGCTGGGAGTGTGTCTAGTGCTCAGCCCCCTGGATTGTCTCCTTATTGTTTGTTCACCTGCCTACATTGGAGCAAAGGACCCAGAGAAGATCTCTGGTTTCTCTGGTCTCTCCTGCTGCACTGTTGCTCTCTCACTGACAGACCTGCATGTGACTGTGTCTCTTTTATTCATCTCCATTCTGCCTGTGAGCATGCTTCTGTCTCAGATGCAAACTTGTCTTGTCTTGAGACACTTGGTGATCTGCTGACCTCATGACACTGTTGCTTTTACAAATCATAGCCACACAGACTTGCTGTTTCTACAGGCAGAGCCTGTCTTTAGATATCTGTCTGCTGCCAGAATCCCTTTTGTTTCCTGCTTCTTTGTCTTTTCCTCCTGTGGTATTGAGACAAATGAGCATCTCACTCTCAGCAGCTAATTGAGTGTGATTTTTTGGGGGCAAGGAGACACATTGATGCATTTATGTTTGCTGGTCCAGAACAGAGTAGTTCATTCTACTCTCGATTTCTTCTCCTTACCTTTGTTCTTCATTCCTTTCTTTCCCTATTACTTTTCTGGCTGATGGCTAAAAGTCAAAGAAGGAAATAAGCCATTTGTTCTCTTCAGGTTAGTGTCTGAAATGCAGAGAAACAACTGTCACAAAAGGTTTGTGAAACAAATCTATTTTTTTCATATTGTTTTTCCCCAAAATGCATGAAATGAACCACAAATTCATTTCCAGAATATTAGATGTTATCCCAGGGTGATTCTTCACAATATCCTGCAACAGGGAATGTAGAGACTCATTCTTCCTTAATTAATACAATGTACAATGCTCATGGGCATGTGGGGCTCATCAGCAAATCCTATACATATTGTCTGTGCCAAGTTTCATGCTGGCATCCCCTCTTTGGACAATTTGAGCTTTATTTTTATCCATATACTGCTGCATTCATTTATTAAATGATGCTCTTGCTCTGAAGCTTTTTGGAGGTCTTTTATTGTGCCTAGGCCTCTGTTAATAGCTGAATCACTGAGCCTTAGCATTTCAGGCATGTCATATTTACAGCTGGAAAACATTTGTACAAATGAGGCCAATTAAACATACAGTATCTGATAATCCTTATCTTGGTGTAAAATATTTCTTGAATGGGTCATGTTTAAGATACTTCTGCTAGGAAACAAACTTGGAAGATTATTCCAAGTCTTGCAAACATTTCCTTTGAAGGAGAGGACTAACCCCAGTGAAATCTTTGGTTACAGGACTGCCAGGCTGAGCTGAGGGGTCTTTGAGCATGTACTTTGCTTTCCTAAAGTGATTCAAAACAGGGCTGATTCATGTTTCATGAAAAAGCACAGCAATAATCTATAGCTATTCCCCATGTACATGACTTGCAAAGGAGGGTAGCCAAGCACTGGGAAAACATTAATTAACTGGACTTCATAATATAGTAGGCACTAAACTAATTTTAAGCAAATGCAAAAATCCAAAAATATACTCTTATTCATGTTTCCTAAAGGGACTTGAAATTTAGAATAACGAAAGTGAAATTGTCCTGCAAAAATTGTCCCGTCCAGAAGAAGGAAAATAGGATCAAACCCTTGTGTTGGAATGTGCTTAAAACTAGCAGACCTCTAAACCCCAGGAAAATCCCCTTTCTTCTCTCTAGAAACGCCCTCTCCAAAGCAGCACTGTTGATGATGGATGCATTTGGGATAGGGAGCTGATGGTGTGTCCTACACTCAGGCTTTGAGAGGCCTTCAGGACAGTGATGTCTTAACTTGCTGACCTGATGCTTCATTACTTCCATCATATCCTGATGCTGGTCCTGCTAGGACTGTTTTTGCAGAAAGGCTTCTTGTTCAATTAGGATAAGGGCTAAGCCCTCAGGACTGCCTTTGCATGGCCTGGACCAGCTGTACCCCGATGAGTCAGGAGCAGCACATTCAGCTCCTCAGCACCAGGACTGGGGCTGCACCTGGGAGCAGCCAGGGCTGGCTTGGCAGAGCTGACACACTCCCTGCATGAGCCTCAGTCCCCATAAGGAGCTATTTCAAAGGCACCATGGGGAAATTAGGATGGCGCCTGGAGCACATGCCCTGCCTATGTTGCTGGTCCTTTCAAACCTTGACCAGACTGTGAATAAGGATCTTTGGCCTTCTACCTGCAAAAGTTTTCAAATATATTTCACAAGAATGTGGTTATATTTGTGGGATTTATGGTATAGGTTTGGGAAAAATGCCACAGGACTTTAAAGGACTAAGACTTATGGCCTGGATGAGAACTAGACACAGCCTTATTTGTGCATAGGTTTTGGTGTTAGCATAAAGGGAAAAGAAAAAATATTAAGCAACAGCAGTTTTGCTGTTGCTAAATATACTTTAAAGGTATTCCCTGTTAATTTCTGTGATAAAAAGAGTACCTTCTTTTATGTACTGAGAAGAGAAAGAAATTATTCTCTGTGCAGCACAGCCTGCTGCCTTTAATAGATTCTCTGGTGGTGATTGACATGGTTGAGCCTAAATGCCAATTTTCTCCTCAAGGAAAGGATTGCTTTGGACCTCTAAACTCTTCTTGGTCTGGTTTATGCATAACAGAACTGTGTGAAGCAACTTTGTGGTTCAGGGGCCTGTGATCCCCTGAGCTTACAGGGAAGGCACAGGTTTACACATTTGGTATTAGTGGGGATGAGGTGCAGGGAGGCACATGCATGAATGCACATATGGAAAGACACACAGATGCCATAAACACCTTGTTTTTGAGATACTGTGCAGAAAACCTTCTTAAAATTCATTGGGACCATTTTAAAAAGGATTGGCTTTGCTGAAAAGAAATTAGCTGAGAATAAACACTTGGCAATTTTTTTCCCTTATCTTGCAAGCTAAGTCTCACAACAATTACTTCTGCCGATGTCCAGGACTACAGCATCACAGAAATTAGCACTGGAAAAGATGTAGAAAGCTCCAGGGACCTAGCTAAGACAGTTCCTTACAGTATCTTCCTGCCCAGCTTTTTTCCCAAGCTTCATTTGAAATATGCTGTGCAAGGAGGTTTTGCCCGTAACTCTTCAGAGACCTCATCACATCCTAACACATCCAGCAGCGTCTCCCCCAGCTCAGCCACACAGAATGATGCTGTATTTATGT
Source organism: Spizella passerina (assembly GCA_013401375.1). Taxonomy (NCBI): domain Eukaryota; kingdom Metazoa; phylum Chordata; class Aves; order Passeriformes; family Passerellidae; genus Spizella; species Spizella passerina. Next base: position 6,435 of record WBNQ01080306.1, read on the forward strand.
GTTTAATAAACACATTCTTTGCCCCAACAGCTCAACATTTGTGCAGCTCTTAACTATGGTACTTTATGGTGGCTGGCCCAGGGTTGTGTGCAGGTTGGGTGTGGGCTGTTAGGTGCCCAGAGTTAATGTCTGCTGGAGGTGATTTCAGACTAACTCATACATGAATCACCTTGACCACCTGAAGCCAACTGCAGTTATTGATGCCTAGACAAATGTGATGCAGTATCAGAGAGAGGAGAAGCCTGTTGGAAAGATATGTGTCATTGAGCAAGGGTTCTATGTGGAAAACTCCAGGTCAGTTGAGTGGGAATTGAATGAATTAGTTCCTGCTTCCATATATGCACATGGGCATGGCTCTTGTGTTGCTTGAGTTAGAAATATGCACTGCTTGCCTGGTACGACACAAAAATGTTTACTCACTTCTGGAGCAGGATAGAATTAAAATTACATCAGACTAATTGGCAACATTCAGTAATTTAACTGCTGTTTCCTGCAGCAGGAGGAGGAGTTTTTCCTCCTTTACATGTTATTGTACAATAAATGTGCCTTTTTCCTTGATGTTTCTAGCCCTTATTTAGTGCACAACATCCTGCTAGGTAGTATCCATCTGTTTCCTCTGTCTTTTTACATGGATATTGGCAATTGCCTGCAGTCTGACATCTTAACCTGCAAAAATGAGTTTTCAAGTCAGCATCTTGGGAGTCAAATTTGTTGTAAAAGTTTTGACTTTGTTTTCAAGGCAGGGGAATTCCACTTTGACTGGTCAGAAACTAGACACACCCCTGGCAAAAAGCTCAGTCCAGCAGGTTCCAGATCAAGTTTGAAAGGCAGACTCCTGTAACCTGAATTTTTGCTTTTATCTTGTTGTAAATCCTAAACAAAAATGTTGCTCACATTCAGTGATACTCACTCAAACCTCCTGAACTCTTGGGTCCAGGAGACAGAGGAATAGAGCAGCTCTTACTCTCAGTTGATGGTTTAGGGAGCAAGGATCAACAGAGGCAGTTGGAATTGCTCAGCTGTTTTCATTTAAAATGGTAGAGGAGACAAATGTCAATCCTTTTTACCTTTAAATGCCTGGTGGGTAAGGCAAAATGGTTAGAAAAAATGCAAGAATTCTTTATTCCATGGAAAAGCATTACAGTTGGCAGAAAAAGTGAGCTGGGGTGTGCAGTAGGCAGGTAACCTGAAGAGTCTCTGTTTGTCTTTTTTCCTTTCTTTGCCTGTATTAGCATTCTTTATTTTGAAGTCTATAACACCTTGTAGTTGGAAACTACAGGGAAACACTTCAGGAATAGTTAAAGTGCAGATATTGTGTTTTCCTTGCCCTTATTGTCTGCTCTCCCTCCCAGTCAGAGATGAAATATCAACAGAGTGGCCTAGTAAATGTGCATCCATGCACAATGCTCTTCCCTCAGGACAGAGATAAGGATCTTGCCAGGATCATGTCCATCCTTCAAGAGCACACAATTCTCTTCTGAAAAGAGGGGAGGAAGGATCTTGTGAAAATCAAGAGCTACCATGAAAACAGAAAGGAAAAGCGGCACCAGAAGATACAAAAAACCTAACAATTCTTCCTTTTAATGGAATTCAGAGGTAGTTTGAATTCTTAATTGGAAAATTATCCTGTGCCTGCTGCAATTCTGGCTGCAGGCTCCACATTTTAAAAACTGCTTTTGCAGCAGTTGGGGAAAGTGTCAGCAGGAAAAACTGACCTTTCCTGTCACTACTGCCTGCATGCTCTCAGCATTTTGTCATGCCAGGGGTGATTAATGAATAGGGATGGTGGATGATGTTGATTTAGCTCAGTTCCTCACAGTGAGGGTGCCTTATTTTACTCCCTATGGCCATCACAGCAGCACACACAGGTGCATTTTGTGAACCTTGGTTTAAATTTTGCTGTCTGGAATTTATATGCATAGATCTGTGTGACCATGGGTCAGGACCTCAGGCTCCTGAGTGTTGAATTCTCTTGTCTTTATAAGCCTCTGGACAGGGTTTTTAGCTGGAGCACCATGAAAGCCTTTCCCAGCCACCACACTCTGTGGGCTACACTTGGATGTCTAAGTCAGGGGATGCTGACATCTCCCCTCAATGTGTTTTAGTTGCTTAAATAATATTGGGCAGTGCATCCTCCAAATGTTCTTCAGAGTGTAAGAAAATACAAGGCTGTGAATGTGTCTCTTCTTGTTTTGTTGCTGCTCCTGTATTGCCAGACCTGTGAGGTTGTTGTAGTGATTTCTCAAAGGTAGAGAATTACAACAGGATAAAGGAATAGATTTAGAGTCTGTGTGTGTGTTTTTGCAGCTGTGCTTCAGGATTTGGCTCTTTCCACAGCTGACTTTTTTTGCATTCTTCATGTAAAGCTCCTCCAGACAAATGATGAGAGACCATTTACTAAAAATACCTGAATTCAAGAGTCAGAGCAATGCAAAACAAAGCTCTGTTTCTTGCCAGTGGGAACAGATGTGAGGTGAGGCATGAAGAATCAGCATTGATTTGGGATCTGTTTTGCAATCAGTCATTGGTAAACGAAAGCAGCTTGGTTTGGGTGAAGGAAGGAAGACCAGTGCATCCCTTTTCAGCCTTATCTGCCTGCAGATAGAGCAGCCTGTCTTGCTTTTGTGTTGCAGAACGCTTTGTGAGCTTTTCAACTTCTGGTGCCCTATTTGGTGAACAGAGGAGTACTAGGAGTGTGCTGTGTGCCAGTCCTTTTTTGTCATCATTGTTATTCTGAAAAGAACCATTAGGCTTGTCAAAACTAATTAAGGGAACAAGTAGATGGCACTGGAAAGGAACTTCAAGCTAGAATGACATGTTTCAGGAGATCCCTCTCATTCCCTGGTGCACACTTGAAAGGCATTATGAGTAGATCCACAGAGCTCATGCATGCAAATGCACAATGGTAATGAGTGTTCTGGATTTTGTTAGGATATACTTAGGTTCTTCTTATTGCAGTCCCTTTTAAAATGAATAGTACTGTGGCGGACTGATGTCTTTTATTACCTGGGCCGTTTTTGCCCCATTGCTGCAGGGGGAGATACAGTGCCCTCTCCATCTGGAGGGGAGGGACCCAGAGGATGTCAGGGGCCCAGGTGAAGCCATCTGACACTGTGAGATGTGTGTCAGGATGCTGCAAATGGCTCTGAGTAGGAGCCTGGTGTCTGGCTTCCAGAAGGATGGATGCCAGGAGAATGCATTTAAGGCTGAATTTAAGTAGGAAACCTGTTGGTAAGGGCTGCAGGGCAAGTGCCTAAAGTGTTCCCAACCTTTATCTCCAAGTGCTGGAATTACTGCTCTGTATCATTAAGTTGTGATGAATGGATATGAGGGTAAGCATGTACATCTGTCTCTATTGGCATGTCATAGACAAGGGTGATGGTTACTGAATGACTGAAATTACAGCAGTTAGTGCTACTCATTGAAAAAGGCAGGAAATCTCTGCTATGGACTAGAAAGATTGCTTTCTATATACATTGGGGACTAATACTGCAGCACACTGTAATGCTTTTCACTGATATTTAAAAGAATTTCTGTGTATCCCACTGTCACTTTTAACCGTGTCCATATATTGGGAAGCTTTGATCCCAATAATTGTGTGATCACAGGAACTCGGGCTCATTCTGGCATCCTTGCCAATAACAGACAGCCCTTCTTGCTTGTGGGATCACCCTGAAACTGATGGTAGTGATTAAGGAGCAGACTGTTTCTCACTGTGAGAGGAATGATGAAAGCCCTGCCTGTGCTGCTTTGTTTTGTGGTGTTGGTATCTTCTGGCCACAATTCAGAGCGTTGTGAATGGACTTGCTATCGATGTGGTGCTCTCGTTAACAAGCAGTGCCAGTTTCAGTTACCTGCACAGTGGGTCATAATGTAGTTATTTTGACATTTGCAGCACTGCCTGATCTTAGCTGAACTCCAGCACATTTATATGTTTGTCATTGCTTCAGTTGCTGTGTTTTTTGTGGGATTCACAAAAATGTATCAGAGCATCTGTATTTTAAAAATTATTATTATTATTTTTACTGTTTTTTGCTGTTGATGCCTCAAGGATGAAAATGGCAAAAGAATGTGATAAAAATGTTTTCAGAACATTAGGGAGTTCTGAACGTTGGCTGGCTCAGAGGGAATCTATTATTTACAATCTACTGTATCAAATTCAACTCCCACCGAATTAGAAACTGATTTTTGTCATTGTCCCTTTTTAATCTAACCCTTTGGTTAGCTCAGGAGAAGCAGCACCATAAATCACGTGGACATCTATGGATTTTTTTTTCCCCTGCCAGCCATTTCTAGGACTAAATGTTCATCTCTCAGTGATTCTTATCAGCCAGGACACTAATAATAACATTTCTGCTCTGGGCTTGACTTTCCCTCTTCCAGGAGGAAAAGTATCTTTTTAATGTCCTTTGAAAAATATTTTTAGGGAGTAAATAACAATGCATGGGAAGATTTGGCTAGGGGTGCTTGAGTTCCAGCTAGTGAGATTAAAGAAACTCCTTGTGCCTCTTTTCATAATTGTCAGGGACCATGGATGGCATGGGATCACGGTGTGAATAATGAATTCTTTCTCACCTTTTTAAAATCAGAAATTCACCATATGTGCAACACTGTTTTTCTTCTGATGATGGGGAAAAGGAGGTAAAGAATAGGAAGACTGCCCAGCAAACCAGGGGGCAAATCAGGAAACTTAGTCTTTCATGTCTCTAACCAGCCAAATAAAACCTCCTTTTAATTTGCTTTCTGAAGGCATGAGGCTGCTGTGCCCTTGTTTTTCCTTCAGCATTAAGCCAGAACTCTGATTTTACTGGGTCTTGGGACCAGCTCTCTGTGCTATCACTAGAACTGTCATAGTAGCCTTGTTCTTGTAGACAAGGGACAGGCAGGATCACTCTCGTGTGCCTGGGAAGGTTGGTGTAGGGCCCCTGAGCATGGTCTGTGTGGAAATACAAAGGAGACCAGTTGTTAAAAGGTGGAGACCTACATACCAGATGCCCCAAGGTAGGTTTAAACTGGTTTTGTGCTCGTTCACCACTCTGATTGCAGCCTTTCAGCTAACTGACTGCCTTCTCTCTCTGTGTCTCTCCTCCCAGGTCAGTGGCTGGTTTGGATAAAGAACCTGACCTTGTGCACATGGAAGCCCGGACAGCTGATGGACGTGAGTGCCTGCAGCCAGTGCTGAAAACTGGGTTTTGAGCCAAGAGTGGAGTGAGAATGAGAATCCACTTCATCCATTTTACCTCCCCATTTACATTTTAATTGGTAGGGGAGATGTGGGTCATAGGGTTTGATGTGATGTTCTTATCCTGAACTTGTAGGGGAAAGTTGTGGCTGCAGGGCTTGTGTCTGTGGAGGGGGTGGACAGAAGCACAGTCTGTTGGGCTAAGAACCCATCCACTCTGGTCCCTGTTTAGCAGTTTCAGTATCACATAGTTTACATCAGTCATAAAGAGCTGGGCTACCAGCACTGTATCACGGAACCTCTGTGCATTTCCAGAGGTGCTCAGAACAGATAGGTGGTACCTGAGAATCTGAGAAATTACCTGCAGTCAGACTTTCCCTCCAGCCAGAATGTCCCTACACCCCTTTGTCTTGTATTGAAAGTATTTTGTAGTTTTGCTCATAATGTATGAATAAGCAAGCGTTCCATACCAACATATTACAGGCTTGAAAAGGTGCCTGGATCTGAAGCAGGAAATAGGAAAAAAAAATCTTAACTCCTCACTGAAATAAATCTAGTCACATTTGCAGTGGAATGAATTCCTACAGTCAATTTCCAGCAAAGACATGGTATTAGAAGTAAGTTGGCTTACTCTTTCTGAAGTGTTTTAGGTATTTCTCACAGGAACTGCAGCATAGTAATGCATCTGCTCCTTGTGTGGAATTTTACTCCAGTGTGAGGAAATGGAACAAGTGTCCCATTTTGGTGCAGGGATAGTATAGAAAAACAGCATAGGATGAAGGAGTTAAAGGATTTCTGGGGGGAAAAAAGCCTCATTTTTGTTGGTTGCAAACTTTTCTCTGTTTTAGTCAAGTGCTGCGTAGGCCAGATGTGTGAACAAACTTCTGTCTGTCAAGATGGCTTCTCTGAGGTTGTGGATGTTCTAATATCATTCACTGGCCTCCCACTGCTATTTAGTGATGGCAGCTGAATAAATAACCAGGCAATAACAGCTCAGGGGTGACAGCTGTTTGTTGAATATGTGGAAAAAGCAAAACAGGCCGACAGGTGGGTGGACAAGGTAGGGAGGCATCTTCAGTGCCTTTGCTGCTGTGTGTACTGTCACAGGTATGATGGGAGAAGTGGTCAAATGCAAATAAAAAAATCCCAAGCAAGCAAGCAAAGTGCTGATGGAGTCTGTTTTCAAACTAAGTTTAAACTTGCTCACCCAGCTATTTGAATATTGAATATGTCAAGGATGTAAATGTTTGAAAGATGTATCCCCAGCTTAAAGACAGCTCTCTTCCTTCAGGTCTTGTTTGCTCAGGGGTTTGCTCTTTGTTCTTGTTTTAATATATAAATTCAGCATTTTGAAATTGGCAGCTGATGGTGTTGAGGGTTTCACTGGAAGCCAGGCTTGGCCAGTGGTGTCAGCAAAACAGCCCCAGTGCAGCTGCCATCCCAGATCTGTGGGGCTGTGCTGGCCCTGCTGGCCTGTACCAAGGACTCCTCTCCCAGCACAGCACAAAAAAACAGTGCTGCTCCAGTCAGAGGTTCTATCTAAGGCTTGAAACAATATTAGTTTGTGTCACAAAGAGATGACAGCCTCACAGCTATAGACTTCCCCAGTGGGATATGGTTCAGCTCTGGGTGCTCAGGAATGGGGCACTGAACTTTTCTCCTAGTTTGTTCTGCAACCAAATTGGGCCTTCATGTGCTCAGTGAAAGAGCTGAGGCATTTACACCTGCTGGAAAATGGGGCCCTGCAGTTACTTCCTCTTGATCAGAAAGCTTCTGGTGAAAGTTTTCCTCAGTATTATGCAGAAGGAAGAAAAGGCTTCTCTAATGCCTCTTTTAGGTCAGTCTGGTGGCTCAGTCACTTATTTGATGTATTAACAGGCATAGATTTAAGTATTCCCATTGCTTAGTTTAATTCAAATTGAAGAATCCATGCCTTCAATGGCTACTTGAAAATGACATGATTCTTCTAGGCTGGGCATTTTTCTTTCTTCTTCTGTTTGTCTCCATGTTTTTAAGAAAAAAAAAGAAAAAAAAAGTAGTGAGTAAAGCTGTGGAGAAGAGAGGGGAAGGAATGGAAGTGCTATTTAGGACTAAACTCCTGAATTTGATGATTTTTTAATTTTTAATTTTTTTTCCTTTTGGCATTAATGGGACTCAAGAACCCATCTAATACCAATTCAGACAGTGGAGCCTAAAAGGAGCTCTGGAGCTGGGAACAGGTGGTGGGGCATGCTGGATTCTCATTCATCCATAAATGAGTCAGGACTATCAATAAGCTTATGGGTCTGGGAGCTGGCAGTCCTGTTCACCTCTCTGGTGACTGTCCTTCAAGATATCTTGCCACATGGTTTGTCTGTCCAGTCATGGTTGTGTCTCTGAAAAACCCATCTGCCCCTGTGCCTGGTCTCCTTAAATACTGCAAGATGCTGATAATTCCAGTGCCTATCTTATCTCAAGCTGTTCCCATCTTTTGTAGCAGATGAAGTTTTTCACATTTTTTCAACATCTTGGCAGAGTCATTGTAGCAGAATAATAATCGAGGCTTGCATTTTTAAATTATAAAAACATGTAGGAGCCTTGGGCATTGTGCCTCCTGCCAGAGTGTAATAGGCAGCAGCAAGGACAGGGCTGGTGCAAGGGGACTGTTATGATCACACTGACACAAGCACCCACCAGCATTCCTGGGAAGGATATATTGAACTTCCTGATGTTCAGTGAATTAATCTTCATCCCACTCACAGATACACTGCAATAAACAGGGTTTGAATTATAGGAAAAAGAGGGGGGAAAAGCTAAACAAAAGGATAAAACAGGGTAACTAATTCCTGGAGAGTCTTCATGTCTTTTTCTTTGGGGGAAAAATTATTGAGACCAGTAAGTTTTTCTCCTTCTCATGGAAACCTTTACGATGTTAAGATTTTAAATCTTGCCTGATACCAGGGCCTGATTTAAGCTGAGCCAATCTGCCAATGCAGCTTGTCTCTGTCAGCTGCCCTTTTCCCTGTTAGCCATGCTGGCCAGCCATCTCAGGAGGGAGGCAGGACTTTCTGTCCTGTAAGTCACAGCCACCTGCACACAGGTTGGCCCTTTGCAGCCTGCAGCACAGTACACAACAGCTTTGTCTGTTTCACTGCCTCCCTTCAGGAACCCACATCTTTGGGGAGAGAGCCTCTTGTGCTCCTGCTTCCTGCCAAAGCTGGCATGGCTGGCAGGAAAAATGAAACTTGGTAGCTTGGCTTATTTCACCAGTTTGTCCCTTCCAGTCTCAAGAAATTGTTTCCGTTTTGTCACTTCAAAAAGGGTAAAAATACACTCCAGAATCTCAAGATGGAAGACTGTGTTAAATAGCAATGAGGAGGTGGTTCAGGCTCCTCAGCTGGAAAATGGCTGTACATCTGTGAAAGCCATTCCCTAATCCTGAGGGAGGTGGGAAGGGTTTGTGTGGAGGCATGGATGCTGGGATTGGAGCTGCAGGAAGCCCTCCAGGCTGCTTGATGCCCATATTGCCACATTCACAGATGTGTTGAGGAAGAGGCTGAGGTTGCTTATATGCATGAGAAATTTTTAATGCTGCCTAGGAAGTAGGGAGCCCTTCTCAACTCCTTTTGCAGTGGAACATTATAAAAATCCCAAAAGTAACAAAAAATCCAGCCCGCTAAAAGAACCCTGAAAACCAAAACCCCCAAACCCTTTAATTCTGGTGTTGTATAGGACAATATATAAATTGGAAGAAGTGCCCAGATAGAAACAACCTTCCTTACACAATACAACTCCCAGTGAAAGGTAAGCAAGGCTTTGGAGGCATGGCTTAGTCTCATGTCACCTGCCCCTCTGGGTGAATGCCCTTTTACCTTGTGGCTGCCCAAAAGTGCAAAATTACCTCATTCTGGAGGAGAGGCTGATAATAGCCTGGAAGTTAGGGTGGCCTCTTCTCTCTTAATGGAGGCTTTTGTTGAGAGACCCTGTTCTTTCTATGTGAGAAGGTGTGCTCTGTGAATGAGCACATTTTAGAAGCTTGAGCAGGGACTTGAGATTGTTTCTTGCTTTGAGTTACACACAAATGGGAACAGAACTGGATGCTGCTATATTTTTTAACTGATTTTTAATCTATTTTAAAAAATTTTTTTTGGAGAAGTGGGAAAAAAGCAAGACAACTTTATCTGGTATCCTAAAGCAGAGAGGTTTAAAGATATATTATTTGTGTCTGTGTTTGTTTTTTTTTAATAGGCTTGTATTGTAAAATATATGAAAATAAATAAAACAAGAGACTAAATGGAAAGTGGTAGTGAGCTACTCCCCTTCTCCACCACCATCTCCTTGTGAATATTAATCAGGTGCCATTCTTTGAGTATATTTGATTGCTGGTGTAACACACTCAAAATGACACATTTCCCAATAGGCAGGAAGCTCGTTGTCATGTCAACACTTGTGATTTATCTGCATTTATTTGTGACAGGTTTTTATTCCTCTTCCCATTCTGTCACTCAGCAGCAGCAAATTATCCCCTTTTTGGAAGGATAAGAATATCCAGGCGACTGTGTGGGAGAACGTACTGGAGGGAATGAGCTTCTAAAAATACAACTCCTGACCTCTCCTCCTTGTTCTGCCTAATTTTAGAGATACCTCAAAGAGCAAGTCACCGCTGTTGATCTCTTTGGATGGCATGGCAGCACATAAGACCCTCTTGTTTTCTGAGAAGTTGCTTTTATCCACTGCAAGGTTGGCTTAGGTTCCACACTGAGGAGCTAAATAGCAGCTCTGGGCCAAGTGTGTGTATATCAGTTGATGAAGAACTTTAATTTATGCCAGCTGAAAGTCTGACCTCTCTGCTGCTGCTGCTGCTGGAATTTTATGCTGGGAGAAAGCACAGCTCTGATCCTCTGGTTATTGGCACCATCTCTATGTCAGGTGTTTTTCACCATTCACTTTAATCACTGCCCAGTACTCTGAGCTGGCACCAGCAACATTTTCTGCTGCTTTAGCATCCTCAGTGGGACTACGATTTCATTACTGCACCAGACCTGTGTGACTGCTCTGACTCAGCCCTTATTAACCTGGAATCCCTAGTGCATCAACCCAGAACCAGGTCTGCAGCCTTTAAACAGGGGCCTTCACTCACTGGGTGGTTGGGCATGGACCTTCATTAGATTAAAGCTTGGCTGTGGTTTCTGACTCTTTTAGAAAAAATATTTTAGTAATTATTGGTCTAATTATTAATGACTCTGACTTGCATTCTTTTTGCATTTTTAAGAGTGTTGCTGGGACAAGACTATAAAAGAGGAAACTATCAGTCTATGAAAGTTGGTTTAGAATTTGGGAAGGCAGTTGGCTGAATCTCAGAGGATTTAAGTTGTGCCCCCCAAAGCTTTCTACTGCCCCACATATTGCCGTAACTGGAAGGACACAGACCAAGGACAAGGCAGTTTTTTTTTTTTTTGTGATGGAGAATCCTGTAAGCAGCTTTGCTGGGCTAGTGATTGTCTTTTTAAACTTCTCTTTTATCATTTTGAGCTCAGTTTGACAAGGTCCATGTCAGAAAGTTCTGTTGTGAACTAAAATCACTGCACCAGGCTCACCCCAGCCCTTACAAACGTGCTGTTTACTTCATTGATGTTCTGTCCTCACCCTTTGCAGAAAAGCAAAGAAGCATTTGAATCTAGGAGGCCTGTAAAGTGCCAGAGTGCAAAAGATATGACCCTTTTATCACTCCAGCTGTCATCTTAGTAGTATTTTTATTTTCTTCCTAATTTGCAGTTTTCAGAAGAGCAGTGTAAAAGCAGAGATGGCATATTTAGATTACACACATCCAGAAACACAATGCATTCATTGTTCTGTTTCGTGAGGCCTTTTCTTAGCCTGAGTGAAATAATTCTTAACCCCCTATAACCTCTCTCAACTTACTCGAGGTGAGCACATCTCTTCTTGTTCTAACTTTCTGTATATCTGCCTTTTCCTTCTGTTGTTTTCTTCTTCTTCTCCCAGTCCTGTTCCTACTCTCAAGCAATGTCAAGGCCTGACAGGATCCCATTAGTGTGAAGGTCTTCTGTTCCTCTCTCCAGACAGAAGCATTTGATGCTTCTTGCAGAGCATATAACTGCTGTTAGGGATCTTCAGCTAATCAGGCTATTTCATGGCCGTGGCATTTTCATTCCTAGCCTATGTTTGCTATAAATACTTAATTTTGAGAGATGCTTCTGATTTTCACAGAAAAATAAGTTAAATGTAATAGTTTTGATTTGGGCTTTTTTTTTTCCTTTTTGTGTTTTACTACCACAGTTAAAACCAGTCAACAAGACTAGGGGGTTTCAGAGGGAAGACGGGGGTATGATTTCCAGAAGGATGTAGGAATTGGTGAATTCTACCCAAGTGGCTTCTGCTCTATTTGGTCTCATCAGCAGCTTTCTGATGCATTTATGCTTGGTACCCTCCATTTATGGGGGGTTTTGAACTTCAGTCTCCTGAGGGATGTCAGCACAACAGAAAAGGGAATGGCCAATGTCAAAGTATGGTGAATTCCTAACTTCAGAGAGCAGTTACAGTGTCAAGGGCTGGAGGCAGATCCTGAAATAACATCTCCCTAGATGGAGATAAGACATTCTTTGGAGCTGCTGATGGTGTTTTACAGACAAGTGGCTCCTCCCTGGGCATTTCTGATGTTTCCCCTGCTCCCCTTGCAGACACCCACTATTTGACCTGTCGGATCCAGGAGTGCTCCGAGACCAAGAGGAGCGGGCCCTTCTCGCGCTCCATCGATGTCAGCTCCCTGGTGGTTCAGGATGAATACATCTTCATCCAGGTACGTTGGCTTCCTGCAAATGGGACATGAATTCTGCCTGCACAAGGGATTTTTTCTTTGGGTATATTCTTAGGATATTCTTAGGATAAGCATGCGGGACCCCAGTTCTTAAGAGTCCATCCCATATTGGCTCTGTAGTCTGGGATACAGCACTTGATCTCCCCGCTTATCACTTGCCTTGAATCATATATTTTTAAAATTTGTTCATTAAGAGTCCATGAATTTCACAACTTGCTATTGGTGTGGCTAATTGTAAAATACAAAGGAACTAGAAATGAACTGGGGAGAACAGAGAAGAAGAAAGGAAAGGTGTGAATGATTATTTTAGCAATTGGAAAGGTTTATGCTGATTTGACAGTCAAGTAATGCTAATAGGGTGAACCAAAATTTGTTGTAGGAGGTAAAATAGCAGAAAAATTGAGGAAAGTTGTTACAGGGCAACTTCAAAGTGAAAAATGTCTGTAAATTTGTCAGTTGGTGATGATTCTGGAGATGAGGAGAAAGTGTCAGAAATTGAGTAAGAAACTACGTGGTTTTGAGATTTTTTGAGAATACATGGGCTGGATGGAACAGGGCCATCTCTCTAAATTTTCTGTCTGTGGAAGCCTGAGAATGAATAGTACTGTCTGGAAGAACACTTCCTGAAGATGTACCATTTGGTGGAAAACTGAGGGCCAGGCTGTGGTGATTCCAGATTGCAGGAAGCTCAGGAGATGCAGACATTACAGACATGGTGATGTTAACTGCTTGCCTCCAATGCTGAAGCAGGGGGAGCAAAATGAGATGAAGACTGGATTCAGGTGCTACAAAAAAGACACATGCTTCCCTTTTTGAATACGACTATATTAAGCTCCTATTTTATTTCCTTGAGTGACCATTTTTCTTGACTATATCCAAATTATGAGAAAGATTTGCTGTGTTAATTGTCAGACTTTCTTATAAGAGGGAAGACTGATAAGTCTGTGCTGGGCTTAGGTGGAAGACTGAATCCCTGTGGCCTGGGAGGACTGCAGGATGAAAACTGCATGCGTTTGAGCAAGGTTGGCAGACTTCTTCTGAAAGTAGGGGAGTGTGCTGCTCTGGAGATGCCCTACTGCAGTGGGAGCCATAGCTCCCCTCAATCCCCCGTGAAACCCAGTCTGCTACTGCTTCCTTTGGCCTCAGTGGAGATCCACTGCTAGAAAACACTGTGAATTCAGTTTTTTTGCTACTTAGTAAGTTATGATTTGACCAAAAGCAATGGCTTTCCAATCAATAAATTCTCTGCTCTCCAAGGAGTATTTTAGAGAGACTCTCTTAGGGTGGTGGTTTATGTCCGTGGCTAAGGATGTTGTGGGAAATCCAACTCTTTAAGCATGAGGCCTTACAGATGTTTCTCACTCCACAACTCTCATCTGTGTTAAAACAAGGCCAGTCTGTTTGGAATCTTAATTTCACAGTGACGACGTGGGCCTGGTGTGTATATTCCTCTGCCTCAAATCAGCAGTGAGCAGCTCAGGCTATTAGCTTCTAAAATCTTCAAGTTAAAAAAAAAATTAATCTGTGTGTGTGTGTGTGTGTGTGTACAAACACATGCATGTATGTATATGTACTACTCAAGTGTCTTGACTATTCTTAGCAAGGTTTTATTATAGCTTAATGGGTGTTTAAATTGAAAATCACATCCCCACTCTTTAAAAAGCTGTTAAATATACACACAGAACATTGCTGCTGCTTTGGGAGACTCTTTTTGAGAGTCTCCATTCCCAGGCTGTTTATCCCTTTCCCTGTGTTTTGTGTCACACTGGCAGGGTTTCTGCCTGTCCAGCAGCCTGCTGTCAGTGGCTGCAGATGCTGAGAAGGGATTGAGCCCATGCAGAGGTTCCTGCCTGTCCAGCAGCCTGCTGTCAGTGGCTGCAGATGCTGGGCAGGGATTGAGCCCATGCAGAGGTTTCTGCCTGTCCAGCAGCCTGCTGTCAGGGGCTGCAGATGCTGAGAAGGGATTGAGCCCATGCAGAGCTCGAGTGACACGCAGGCACTTCAGATTCCCGGCACACTCTGAGCTGAAGGTGTTCTAAATCCAGGATATGGTCAATGGGATATGCAGAGTGTTGGTACATATGTAGGATGTATTAGTCTCACAAACCATGCAGTATTGCTGCCTATTATGGGATGTGTCAGATTGACTGCTTGCAATGTCTCATGCGTGTTGTTCAGTCTGGGTAATCTTGGACAGAAGTGTAGGAGCCAGGTCTTTAGAATTTTAAATATTAGACAGAGATGAATAAATAAATATCAAATTAAATGTTAAGAATTTGCTGAGGTTTAATAGCTGCATAAAGCATTGGTGCATGAGTTCTGATATGTCTGTTCTGGAGCAAATAAGAATTAATGTCTTGCAGTGGAGAGAGGAACTTGTTTTTTTTTTAAACTTTTGACATTAAATCAGTAGATTTTTATTCTAAAACTGTAGTCAGTGTTCCTCTAAAGTTAGAGCAATTGAAACCTTCAGGGGCAATTTATCTCCTATTTTACCTATTTCAACATGAGCTAGGTCTCTCTTTGAGTATGCCTTTCTCATTAATATTGGAAGGAACCTAAGTAGAGCTTAGTGAAAACCCCCAAATTTTTGACAGTTAAAATTAGGGAAGATGAATTCCAGCTATTGGTATCAATTATCTACATACATATATTCACTACATTAGTAGTGAATATCCATTCTAACCAAGATGATAACCAGGCCAGCACTGTAAGATTCCTGAGGAGCATTAACTTGTTTAACTGCTCTCAAAGCAAACATGATACTATGATCTGTAATGGATAGGGGAAAGAAGAAAACAGAAGACATTATCATGCCATTATAAATCAACAATTCCTGTTGTGCAGCACTTCTGAAAGGATCTTTCAGAATTACAGTACAAAGAAAGAAAATTAGAATTATGCTTGAAAATTTTATCTGTTGAAGAGAGTTTGAAAAGACTGGCACTTGTTGCCAGGCAAAAGAGATAAATAACATAGCCCATGAGGAAAGATGTAAAAGGTAATGCGGAGGGACAAAAGATAAAGCTACTAAGAGAGAATAGGAAGAATTATTATGAATAAAACAGTAGGTGATCACTCTGAATTTATTGGCTGACTTTCTATTTGATTGATCAATAGTTATTTAAGGATGCCTGTCATGTCACTAGGATTGGATTGGATAATTCTGCATAAATTGATATATTAAGAAAAACTCTTACGCTCTCTTGCATGTATAAATTTTCATTCACTTCACAGTATTGCTCTGGTGTAACCAGGAGCCAATATCATAATCTTCTTTCATGAATAATACTTAAAATTCATACAACTTGCAAAACAAGTCATTTATTAGTAAGAAAACCTTGGAATATATCTGGACTTATGTACTATAGCAGAAGGAGCTAATTTGATGATCAGCTTTGCCATTTAATGTCCATGTCTGTGGTGTTCAATTACATAGCTGTGCTCCAGTGAGTACTTGTTACTGAAGCAGTATCACTTTCCAAACTTAGGTGCAAACATAACCTACAACTGCCTAAAAAATGTGATTTCCTGACAATTATCTAAACTGCTATGGTATTCTCATCTGCAGAGTCTACATTATAAGACACGGTGATCAGGGATGGTCATTTGGGATGGGTCTAGAATACTGATACTTTGGAGAATTTATTTGTTAAAAAATAAATTACAGAGGGAATTCTGGGAAAGGTATTTTTCAAGCCAGTCTTGTATCAGGGTTTCTAATGGAATTGCTCAGGCAGCTGAAAAGTGTTGAAAATTAAATAGGCTTTAATGAAAATGGTGATTATTTTTCAGGAAATTCTATTTTGAGTGAGATGGCGTTGTTTGGAGAGAACTTTTTATTTTCCTATGAGTAAACAAATAATATCAGCGCTGCTTGGTTCTATAAAGAGAAGATCAGGAATGATCTGTGTGTTTCCTTATCAACGGATCAAAAATTTCAACTGAAAATGAGGGAAAGCATGAGCAAATGTCACCACTTATTTCAGGCAGTGAGGAAAGTCTGGGCCACAGAAGTCCCAGTGCAGTGTTGCTTATTTGGGGGGGTCTGGGGGGTCCCAAGGGAACATGAACAGGGCAGTGCATTCCCTGGGAATCAGCTTTGCTGTGGGGCAGTGAGCAGCATTCCTGTGGGCAGACCCATAGCTGCCAGAGAGAGCTAAGTACTGCTAAGTTAAAGGAGCTGCTCCTGGCTGCCCAAAGGTTCTGTGCAGGGTGCAGTGGCTCTGTGGTTCTTCTGGGGGGCTGGACTCCCACCTTGGATGAGTCTGGCTGCTAGGAGAGAGGGATGACATTCCCAGTGCTGACCCGTGTGAGGACTGTCCTCACACAGCAGCCTGGGTATCAGGAGATGGACAGAAATGGTGGTGGAACTCTTCAGAATGTGTGACATGAGGGCTGCTGGCACTACTGCTGTTATAGTGCTGGTGACCTAAGGATGTCAGTGGGACAAAATTTACAGAGAGACAGTATTTTTTGTGAGTTGGAACTGACAGAGTTAGAAAAGGACAGATAATATTTTAGGCATATTCACAAGATCCTGAGGGACATGAGAAAGGATTTGGTTTCTCAAAACTGTTTTTTCTCTTTTTTTCCCCAGCTGTAGATCTAGGTCTCATAAATATGTTTCCATCCCCCTATTAATCTTGCTGTGTTGTGTAAACCCTTCTGCTTGTGGCTTTCCCCCCAGAGATCCTACCAGCCTAGTCTGGCATGCAGTTACCGCTGTCCCTGTTCCTCTCTTACGCTTCTGCCTCTGTCAGCACTTGGAGACCCTCAGGGTTACTTTGGCCTTTTTGATTTGAGCTGGCTGAAAGTGCAGAGGTGTGGGAATGGGTGATCAATACCTGTCTTGGTAGTTTTTTATGTCTTTATTTTTCTCCAGGATGCTGCAGACTCTGCTATCCCAGTGGACAGGAGCTGAAGTTGATCTGAGTTGTAGCTCAGACATTCAGCACTTTCCATAGCAGTGACAACATCACTGGGTATAGAAGGCTCCTCAGACTTAGCAGCTGATACCTGGTTTGGGTTTGGGGGTGGTACAGGCCAAGCAAATGCCTTTGGAGATGAACCCTCTCAGATCATTCTTTGACTGGTGGTCTCATAAGGACAAGGAATGATCCCTGTAAAGTTTGATTGAAAAGGATTGGTGTTTTGCTCCAGATCCTGGCTCATTTCCATTTTAAAAGGGAAGTGCTTTGCACCACTAATCAGAGAGGCATTCTGAGGGGCACTGCCATATCACTTTCCAAGGCCTTTAAAAATTGGAAGCATGGGTACCACTTTCCCTTTCCATCCCATGGCATAACTTATCAAGGTGTTTAGCTGCAGGCTGAAACTCAAGTGTCTTGTCTCTCATTGGCCCCTGCTTCTACTTCTCCTTCTGGGAAGGTTTCTTGTCTTTCTATGCTGTTTCATTTGTGATTCAGTCTCCTGGGAACCCTGGGGATTGCCCATCTTTCTCTTGAGTCCATATTCCTTCAGGTTGTCCTGGGACATATGATGATCCCATGTTCAAAAAGCCAGGTTGCTCTCTTGGTGGCCCTTTGTTTTGAGGTTGATGTGATGAAGGAAGGAAAGAGTTTGAGGGCAGCTGGGAAGAGAGACAGGGTCTTGGCTGTGATGGAGTCTGTGGTGTTGCCATTTAGGAGCAAGGGATGGGGGTTACTCACATCCTGTGCATGCAGCAGTGTAGAAGCAGCTGCAGTTGTTGTAGGAATTGTAGGAATTACATATGGAAAGTGAAAAGTTCAAGTGAAAATGCTCTTCTGTGATACTGATCTTTTATATGGTTCTTCTTCACCTTCTGAAGTAAGTCTGAACTTGGAAGACTTTTGCCTAATTCAGGGAGTTGCACAGCAGGGCAGCCTCTCAGCCTGCTCACTGGCAGGAGTGAAAAGGAGCAAATCCCAAATTTCTCCAGAGGTTGTTGTGTGGGGCAGCTGAGTGGGAGTCTTAGAGTGCACATCTGAATAACTCCTCTGGCTCAGAGGAACAAACACTTCTGCCAAAATCTGTTAAACCATTTCAGTCTTCTTTTGCATCAGAAAAGTTTCCTTAAAACATATGCAGATGTCAGTATTCACCCACAATCACTGATAACGTCTTACAAAACCTATAGATAATATTTCCTTTTTTGGATGCCTGGTGTCTCATCAGTGTGTGTCCAAAAATTTCAGCTGAAGTAATTTGATGCAAAATGGCATTTATATACTTTCATTTTATTTGAATCAATTTCTGGTTTATCAGGGTGGATATATTTATAATAACCTTTTTTTTTCCCCAGCCTCAGTAGAAACAAAAATACTTACTATTTATAATATTAGAATTCAGGTGGGGGGACATTTCTCTTTGAGGTGTTATAGAGGGGGAAAATTTCCTGATTCTAGAAGCTACATATATCTAAGCCCAGCTCAGATAAGCAGTTTAATATTATTACTGGTTATAACTATGCTTGTTTAGGAGCACTTGAAAGTGCTTATGGAGGACATGAGTGTATGTTTCAAGTTTATTGAGTATTTAAGAATAGGCTAAATGAGCATATTTGCTGAATTGAAGTAATTTATCAGGTGAATAGACTTCAACCAGCAGCCACAGCTGAGCTGATGGTAATTCATAGAGATTCCTGACCTTGGTTATCAAATGATCAATTAAAAAACTTAAATAAGTGGCAAATTTCCCCAGGAATAAAGAAAGTGGTTGTTAATTTTTAGGGTTTTTTTGATTGTTGTTTTTTTTAATTAATGTGAGACTTCTCAGCAGTGAAACAGGATAGCGGGGAGAAATTAAATGTTCATTTCCCAGTATAGAACCATCTCTTTATTTTCATAGAAACTAAATACACCATGTTCAAATATAAATTTCTTTCCTCCATTTTTTCCTCCATTAACTAGGAGCCAAAGGTCTTAACAGAAATCAATCCATGCAATTTATTTTTAACTTCACTCTGCTTAGCTACGATTGATTTTTATCTTTGCGATCGATGGTAGAGAAAACGGTTTGGCGGGACAATGGAGCACTCTCCAGCTTGTAGGGGCTGGTCTTTGAGTCTTTTATTGAAGGAATCATTAAAAGCTTATTATGAAACTAATAGGATGAAGACGTTTAAATGATGAACACGATTACACCTGTTTTACTGGTGAATAATGCCTGCTAGAGCTGATCTCCTCTCGCTCCTATTTAAAATGCTGGACAGCACTCCAGTGGGGGAAATTAATCCATACAGATGAAAGAAAGTGCATCCCACGTGCTAGTTAAAAGCTCTTGTTAAAGCAAGACAGGCAGTAAGTAGTTAGCTACTTTCCTTTTCACTGCTGGGTGCTTTTCATCCATTTCTAGCACAGTTTCATTTTTTCTCTGCCAAATATCACATTTTGAACTTGAGCCTAACCATCTCTTGATAAAAAAAAAATATTAACATTTTCCTTTATATATTTATTTTTTATTGATTTTCTTTCTAGGGCTTTTTGTGATGTACTTTCTTTTATCACTCTCTCCCCTCCCATCAAGCTGTCTGATTGATCAGCTGAAGATGTAAAGTATTGCTTTGGCAAACTCATATGTTTCCTCTGAAATCAAAAGTAGGGTTAATGTGTACAATTATGCTCTTCTCATAAGTTGATTTCTGTGTGGGTGATGTGCACC
>WBNQ01080307.1:0-17257 GCA_013401375.1 Spizella passerina
TTAAAATGGGTAAATGGCCCAGCAGGACAAAGCTTAGAGTAACACTGCTGGTGCAAATCTGAAAAGTACCTCTTGAACACAAACAAGCCAAAGCCTTTCTTCTAATATGTACAGCAGACAGGTTACCCAGTGAACAGCAGATGAGTCATTAAAGAGAGATGATGGCACCATAATTCAAATTGACATTCAAGGGACAGCATGGGTGGCAAAATAGTACAATGACACCTACATTTAGTAATTAAATGCACAAGCTTTTTAATGAGTTCCCCAAAATAAAAATATTTCCAGTTTAAATAGCAATGCAACATTTCTTTAAAATGCCTACTAATTTTCCAGAAAGCAAAATGGTTATAAGATCCAAGAGGACATGGCAAAATGCTGTGATGCACCGAGGTTTCATTTAATCAGATTAGGGAAGACTATGGTTTCAAGAAATTCAAAGAGCTGTAACAGGCAAGGAAAATGTGTAACAATGCCAAATGATGATTAGCTGTGACAAAAGTAGCAGCAAAAAGTAATTGAAAAAAAGCACAGAAACAAACTCCTGCTCTTACTTTGTTAGTTTAATTAAAATAATTAATTTTATCAGCTGATAGCGTAGACCAGGGCATCCCTGGACAGCTAAATCAAGTTCTTCATTCAATGTGCAGCTGGCATTCCAGCCTAAATTTGGAAATATTTGAGAAATGGTGAAGAAAAAATATTATTGCCCCTTAAAATAAATCATCAGTGTGGCTCCATCTGGAAAACTGCATTCTGTACTGAACTTGCCTTCTTGTAAACAACAAAGCACAATAACATGGGTGAGAGGGAGCATTGATGAAAGTGGCCATAGAAAAGTTCTAGATAAGGAGATGCAAAAAGTTAAGAATGCTTGTTTTGGAAAGAAAACAAATATAAAGAGTAATGAATGTTGCTAAGGTGAAGACTGGGAACTTCTGTTCCCCTCTCTTTGGGAGAACAAGAACACCTGGGGGCATTAATGAGGAGGCTGAAAATAAGAAAAGCAGTGAAAGGATTCGCTTTATTCACATCTGTCTAGGCAATTATCACTGCAAGAAACTGCTCAGGATAAGTGCTAAATGAAGACTGAAATAACTTAAGGATATCAGGAATACTAGGTCTTATCACAACACATTGTGAAAGGTACCTAGCATGGATGAGAAATATGAGAAAAGATTGGGGAATATTTAACTTCTACCTACTGTATGATTTCATGCCCATTCTTCTGAAACCTCTGCACTGGCCTCTGTCACACAATACTGAGTTCAGGGATGACCCAACATGGCCATTCCTACTACTTGCATACCACACATGAATGACCCATGGTGTTTGAAACAGTGGCAGCATTTTGCCTACATAAAATTCAAGTACTATTTAAACTTAAAATAAATATCACTTACTGTTCTGTGATAGACAATTTACTTTTATGTCCAGGTAAACAATGGAATTAACTTTGAGAGGATTGCTGGAGAAAGTGATATGACTGACTCTTCCCTTGCTTCAATTCACAGGAGTATGTCCCTAGATGCTCTTTAGCAATGTGCCCCTTAGATCTCTGAAATTCCATCAGGAAAGCAAAACATGACTGCGAAGTGATATACCTAATATAAGGAAAAATCTCAGATCTATCAGCTGCAGCTACCTTATAGAACTGGGATCACATGCTGCTTACTTCTGTGTTGCAATCTTTCTTCAAAGAGAAAATGCCGGTTTTAGACAATACTGTCTTTCACTACCCTAATAAAAGAATAGGGTAGAGCAGATTTTGGCCTAACTTATACTGCAGAGTTTGTCCCTTTATGTTGTGGACAAGAGCATTTTCCAATGTTCCAATTCTGTGATTCCTCACTGTACAGTTCAACTCAATTACTCTACAAAGTTTTATTTAAGTGACTATTATTGTTAATGTTGCTTTTTCCTCCAAACAGATTCCAGAAATTCTGCTTTATCCAATTGTGTTTGATGTGGAGAACCAAGAGAACAGCCTGATGTGGCCATTGATCTCTATTTCCTCTGTAAAAACATCTGAGATACTCCCTAACAGTATACCTCTGCCTACACTCTTATCTTTTGTTGCAACTTTTAAGGAAATCCTTGATGCTGTTTTCTGCTCCCATAGAGAAAGAAAAGGTCTTCTCACTTACGCCTTGAGCAGCTACCATGTTTTAATGTCCAAACATCCCCACTGTTTGGAGATGTTTGGACACACAGGGCACATTAGTTCTTAGGAAAATAATTTTGTGAATTTACAGCTCTTAAACTGGATTAGGGGTAATTACCTGGTGTCCTTGCTGTCCTAATTCAGAGCTCTGCATTAAAAAATCTGCCTCCTCCCACTGTAAAGCTCTTGGGTAATGCCATTTTCAAGGAAGGCCAAGAAATGTAGTTACAATGCTCTCTAAATGCAGCATCATACAACAATAAGGGAAATTTATTTAGCTAACATTGGTAATGTGGAAAATATTCAAGTAGCCCTTGATAGGTATTGCAAAAGACTTGCATGAATAACAGACATTGAACTGTTTATTTTCTCACATTATTGTATTTAATGTTTTTAACCTTGTCATCCTTCTCATCAGTAAAAGCAAGCCATCCCTCATTAATCTCTGGAAATATTCTGCAGCAGATTAATTAAGATATGGAGCAGAAGGATCTTTCACTAACTGAAACACATGAAGCTGAGACACTTATTAGTCAATCTTTCAAATTAAATCTTTGCTGGATAGACAAATAAATATAGTTGCCTAATGATACTTCTCCTAGTATTTGTACTGTGATTTCATTTAAATGCAGGGAAAAACCCACCAAATATTACATGATTTCTTTTAGTAAAGACAAAAAGAGAAATATAGTTTTAATAATTTAATTCTTACCAGGACTGTATCACACAAAACCATTTTGTCTGAGGCGGAGGACTAGACTTGAATTGTTGTTATGTCCTCTGATGGCTGATACAACTGAATTCCCACTTTTGGGACTGGCCAGTCCTGCCCAGGCAGGACTCCCAGCACAGCCAGGCAGGCAGTGAGGACAAGCACTGCTGGATTCCCACTCCCAAAGAAGCACAGTGAGAATGAGCTCAGCTGCCCATGGCTGAAGGCAGGTAATGAGCCCCAATAGCTGAGGCATTTTCATGCTTCTACATGCCCATGTGGAGATTCTAAATTACTGCAGGACTTTCTTCCCTTTGTTTCGGGGATGTATCCATTCTTCAGCTAACTGTTAAATTTTTATGCCCCTTTACAGATGAATGATGTATTTTGATTGTAGCAGGTGACCAGCATTCAGCTCTTTCAAAGAGAAACCCTTATGAAACAAAGTCCAGCTCTGATTAAGTTGACTATCTGAATTCAAAGCATGTCTTGACTGCTTTCCATGAAAACAACTGATCCTTTTCATGGGCTAAGGCCATTGTAACTTCCTCTACACATTGAACAGATTACCATGGACACAAATTCAGACTCCTTCCATTCACACAAGGTCCCTGAAAATTTACATAAGTCTGCAAAGAAAACAGGCAGCCAAGCTTTCAGTGACATGAATATTGTGATGAGAGTTTCAAACAATACCTACTTTTATCTCCTAAAGTACAGTTTACAGTAAAAAACCTGCAAATTAGTTAAAGAGCAAGGAAAACTAATATTTTGGGTAACTGTTTAATATGATCTTTTAAAATAAAAAACCACTATCCAACTACCTTAGACTAGGTAGCCGCAAAAATTAAACAGTTTGGAATATTCTGTGAACAATAAAACGCTACTCTGTTATGCCATAATAGCGAACTTTTTATGTCAAAAAATTACTCTGTAAGTCACAGCAGTACATCTGTCAGACACAAACCAAAATGAAGATGCAATCCCTTCATTTGACCAATAAGATGTCTTCAATGCAGTCTGGCTTGGCTGACCTTGCCATAACTAGACTTACATTCCGTTCTACTCAGACCCTTTTTTTTTTTTGTTTCCTTGTTTTACCTTTAACTGAAATCAGTTTTGGTCTATAAGACATCACTGCAATTTTGCATTCAAGAACTCTGAAAGAGGAGAGGCCAGGAAGAGGTCTCCCAGATACTGGATTTACTGTAACTATGTTAATATATCATTATTAGGAATTATTTTTTTAAAAAAAAGATGTTGGGAGATTCAAGACTTCCAAATTCAAATGCTCCTACTGCAGGATATTGTGCACTTAAATGACATTAATCCTTTAAAAAATGTTTCCCTGTAAAGCAGCTCCTACTGCAGGATATTGTGCACTTAAATGACATTAATCCTTTAAAAAATGTTTCCCTGTAAAGCAGCAATACACCTGCTGGTTTCACATACCCCTGAGGAGAAAATCAGATCTTTAGGAGGAATCTGGATTGGTCCTGTTGGGCTAACCTTCTGGTCAAGGTATGTTACAGTGTCTTACCTGAACAATCGCTTACTCCAAAGGCACTGAGGAATGCGCAGTATGTCCAAAATGCTTCAGTTTATATTTCTGAGTTTATTATCATCTAATCTTCAGTCTTTCACACCTCTGAATCCACCCAGGGCTAACGGACATCATGTCTTCCCTCCCCAAAAACCTCTCTCTTCTGGTTTCCAAGTCTTTGTCATCAGCTTCTGCTCCTAAAAAACCTTTCCTATGACTCTGCTATGCACAAGTGGAGGAATTTTCAATAATAAATTATATATTTTTGAGTTTTTTCCTAACAGAATCACACTGAGGTTTTAAACTGAACAATATTTTCATAATAATGATCTTTCCATCTAACACTACTTATGGGGTTTAATTCAAGGAAATACTTTTCTTTATCTGGAGCCTATTTTTTTTAGAGCCCACAAAGATAATTACAAATGGAAGAGATTTCTCTTTTGTATTTAAGGATTGAAATTTTACAGAGTCAGAGTTAATTGCCAGTTTCTTTGACTAGCCCTGAATACTTTTAAGTCAGACTACCATGTAACAGTTTTAATTGCAAAGCTCCTTCTTGTCTCCCTTACACACCCAAGCTTCTCCACAAGAAACTGTAGCTCCATTGAAGAAACAGGAAGTGTTGCCACAGATTTTGAGGGAATCAGGTTCAGGTATGATCTGAGAGAACACAAAAATTCATTATCTAAAATGTCTTCAAATACATTGAACACAATTTTCACAAGTGAACTGAAAGAAATTTTTCTCTTACTCTATTCTCCTTTAAAGCAAAGCACCTCTAATGCTTTAAATTATCTGCTTATCCTGATACAGGGTATAAGAATGATTTCCAAACAATAAAATATATTTCTTAGCAAAGAAAAATAGGGAATGTAGTAAGAGGCATTGGTGTTCAACCATTTATTTTGTGTGTGAGGGAATTCTAGAATTCTTAAACTGACATCAATAATCATGCATGCATATATATATGTAGTAACATCTGTCTGGGGCTTCAGTGGTAATCTTGAAGTTGTACCTTAAATTCTACTCTGAAAATTAATCTGGAAAGAAATCAGGTATCTTGACACTCCTCTGAAAAAGATGATCTTTTTTCAGTCCATAAATACCATATCACTAATAACAAATAAATTTCATATATCCTACTTCTCACAATATTCTCTGGTACTATGTATCATTAACTTATAACTTCAGCTTCAACACCCTTACATCAGAGTGAGTCTTTCCATAAAAAGAAAATAGCTTTTCTGTGAAAAAGAATTATATAAGTTATATACGGTTTCATTTACAGGAAATGCAAATTTTCCAAGCAAATGATGATTAGGTATATATAATTTGTGATGAAGAGTACTGTCCCTTTCCAAAACATAGGCTGCTGCATAAGTATACCAAAGCAAAATAAGAAAAGAAAATGAGTAATTAAACTTCCCCCACCCACCACCCACTCTAAGAGATGGGGTATAAGGAAGAAGCAGGAAGTAAACACTCTCTTTAGAAAAGTAAGGAACATCTCTTGGGGATGTGCTGGCTACATAAAACCTGTGCAAGAAGAGCCTTTCTAAAGTTCTCAGGAGGCACATATTATAGGTAACTGAATTCAACAAGAAATAGATAACTGTATCAAAGTCTGCCTTAAAAAGAAGTTCTAATCCTCATCCCAAAGGAGCATCTTCGGTCCTTGAATGGTTAGAGTATAGAGATCAGCCTTAACTCCCCCTTTTCTTGTACTCTGAGGCACAACAGGGGAAAGGGCCCATCACAGTATCAGTCAAACACATCTTACAGCTGAGATTAGAAAGAAAAAAACTAAATAAGGTCTAGTCTTCTACTGTAAATTCCAAATTTTACATATATGTATCTTGGCTGTCTTAGGCAACTGAAGCACTATGAAAGGATTGTGGCTTTTTATAAATACCTGAACCAATTCACTTTTGATTCCAACGTGCAGAAGACCAGAGAGTGTGTATCTGTTCATTTTTATTTCTTCATTGATAAAACTTACTTCTGAGCTGAAGATCAAAACAAAATCATCATACCTTTTCATGAGGGGACACAAGTGTTTCATGTCTCTTTGCAGAACAAATGGAATCAGAACTATAGCATGTATGTGAAGCTTAAAATATAAAAAACCCCAGAGCTTTTAAAAAAACCCCACAAGTCTTCTAAAAGAAGTTCTTTGAAAAATCAGAATAAAGTTAATTCTGCTGTCTTCTAGTTCATTTTCTTCTTCTCTTCCTTTCATTCCTAATTTTTCCTCTTAGTTTTGCTGTATTTTGCAGCTTGGAAGTTTAAGCTGTCCATTTAACCCTCCTGCCAACTTTTTCTTCATATGCACCTATTTCCATATTCCTAACATTTAACTGCTCTTTGCAAGCTGCTCCCATGCACCTNATTAACTCCCCAGGGAAAGCAAGCTGTCAGCAGTTAACTGAATGATGGATGCATTGTTCTCTGAGGTCACATATAACTTATAGATCATTTCTCAAACATTTCCTGCTTCTTGTATCAAATCGAAGCCTCGCTTTTCACCTATCCGTTTGTGCCTTAGCCCACATCTCAGATTAGATTTACATCATTATCTTCCTAGTCCCCAGGGTCTCATTTAGATTTTGTAGTTTGCCTTTATGGTTGTCTTTTCTCAGCATACTCCTCTTACACTGATGATTTATAGGTTGAGCCCTGTCATCATCATCTAACCCTCATATCTAACCCACTTTTTTATTAATTGTCACGCACTTATTTTCTCAAGGCTTGTCATTATTAATTTTGTCATAATTGTATTAAGGCTGAAGGAATATCTTATCTATGCGGAATGCAACCGCAAAATAACACTTAAACATGCTAGGGATTTTTTTTGTAAATAGAGGAAATCTTATCAGTATTAATCCTGCCTACTATATAGATATGCAATAAAAGAATTTAGAGTATTAATATGGAGAAATCACATTCTGTACTCTGCCTAGTGCATGTTTCCTAGTTTGATGTCAACTAATTGCTAAATCAAGGAGTGATGAAAGGGTTGCATTTTAATTTATCCAGCAGTGCCTGGCTTATTGCCAAAACAATGGCCTTACTGCTCTTATACAGGCAATATACTATACATTTATATTAGGATCAAATTTTATTAGTTCACTAAAACGTGTATGGTTTCTTATGAACTCTATATTTGCACTCAAAAGAAAGATAATAACAGAATATAACTGTAGGAAAAAAGGGTTTTTGATTTTATTGGTACCTCAATATCTGCTTCTATGTTTACAGTTCTTGAGAGGCTACATTGGGGTATGCTCAAGAGGTCATTCTCATGCAAACACTGACTACGTCACGTTTAGGCTGTGTTTTGGTGATTTTTCTACATCAAAGAAAGCAGATGATCATCTGCAATTGGAATCAATACTCTTAAAATTTAGCTTGCTATATGGTAACTTGCAGCAGTTAACTTTTTTCTAATTTCTTTCTAAGCATGCAAGTCACTTAAATGCAGGAGTAGCTCTTGGCTACCAGTTCTTACCCTATGTCCTGGTTTTGGCTGGGGTAGAGCTAATTTTTTTCACAGTGGATGGTATGGGGCTGTGTTTTGGATTTGTGCTGAACACAGGGTTGATAATACAGAGGTGTTTTTGTTGTTGCTGGACAGGGCTTGCACAGAGCTATGGCCTTTACTGCCAGGCTTGTAAGGAAGTTGGAGGTGCACGGGAGGCTGGGAGGAGACACAGACAGAGCAGGTGATCCCAGCTGACCAAAGGGATGTTCCAGACCCTATGACACCATGCTCAGTATACCAAGTGGAGAGAAGAAGAAAGAAGGGAGGAATATCTGGAGTGATGACGTTTGTTTTCCCAAGTTACCATTATGTATGACAGAGCCCTGCTCTTCTGGGGATGGCTAAACATTTGCCTGCCCATGGGAAAGGTGGGAAAAATTCCTTGTTTAGCCTTACCCTTGTGAGTAGGGCTTTTGCTTTCCTTATTAGTTTCTCTTAATCTCAACTCATGACTTTTCTCACTTGTATCCTTCTGATTCTCTCCATGAGCCTGCTGATGGGGGAGTGAGCAAGTGTCTGCCTGGGGCTTAGTGCTGGCTGGGGTTGAACCACAGCACCCCAATATTGCCCTGCTCATAGAAACTTATTTGTTGTACAAGGTACGTCAGAAAATATTAACACCTAACATAGCATTCATAAAATGCTATGAACGCACTTTAGAACTGAGCAGAAGAATTTTTTTTAATCAAGATTTTCACTAGTATGCCTTTTCTCCTGACAATTTCTTTCTTTACTTAATTTTGGTTTTCCATAGGTAATTACAGCTTTTTTCTCTTTTGATTTTTTTCCCATGGAAAACTAGGATACTCATCAGAGCCATCATGGAATTCTGGCATGGAGGAAAACAAATGGAGATTTTCTCTTTAGAGCTGCAAGTAGAACATCAGTCTTATTTTACAGAGTGAATGCAACCCAGTCAAGCACATGTTCTTTCATGACTAGAGCCTTGGGTGGATTCTTAAAATAGTACTCGTTACAGTTATTGCATCAAAAAGAATTTAGAGCTGTTTTCTCCAATTAAAATAATTGTGAGATTTAGCTGAAACTTATTTCTAAATATTGTTTCCCTGAAAAAACTGTAAAACTTACAGAACTTACTGCCATGCCAGCCTGTCTGTTCCCTGTTGCATGCTAAAACTTACAAGTCCAAGGCTTTTAACTCCCCTTCAAATGTTTCTTCACAAAGAGTTACTACCAAAGGTCTATACATTGTGGTGAAAACCAGTATTCCCTGTTTAATCTGTAACACACACCAATGTCCTGTCCATAGAGGCAGCAATGTGCCATCCTTAGGAAGTGAGTTTTATCCTCAAATCCTGGGTTTACATAATGTTCAAGGAGGCAGCATTAGTTTAGGATGTATGCATTATAAATGAAGTGTATAATTCCAACCAAATTGCCTTTCAGCCCAAGAACATACATTTCTCTTTGAAAACAATAAAGCAGTAAAGATCCTTGGAAGCTTTTAGATTACAGTGGGCATTACATCCTGAACAGTACTGTCAACACTCGCTCTTTAACAACTATTTCAATAATTTACTTGTAATATTGCCAATAAATCCACAGAACTTGAGCTGCACTGACACTGTATGTAGCACAAGTAGAATTTATATGATAATCTCAGATATGGATGCTTGCCACAGGCAGTGAGTGGCAATTACCCAGAATCTGCTTTGCAATATTCCCTCCTACCCTCAGACAAGAACTGTTCTAGAAGAGTAGGATTTTCTGGAGGGAATCTGGTTCACATCCAAATGTGGGGCAGGGAAAGAGAAGGAGGGGAATGGGAATGCCTATGGTTCTCTATGAGGAGGGAGAAGAGAGGAGGGCCTGAAGGCCATCCTCAAAGGCCAAGGCAGTGTGGAAGTGCAGGTAAGTGGGCAGGGGGTGGTGTCTCTTCCTTCCCTAAACCCCTCACTGTTCCTCCTTCTTTTCACCCTCTCCTCTTCACTGCCTTCTTCCTGATTCTCCCTTTCCCTTTACTTTTTTTTCCCTTTGCCATTCTTTCATTTACTCTCTCAATCGCTCTGGGATTTCTACAAACTGAAAAAGACTAAAGATTCTGGAAACTACCATTAAGTCTCTTCCTCTTATTAATAGGACCCACCACTTTTCTTACTATTTTTCCCCTCACAAGATATCATTTGCCAGAAGACATCAGAAATCTGGAATGGTCCTTCAATTAATTTTTTAACATATGCTATTTTTTTAAAGAGAGAATACAAAGAAATGTAGTATTTTATCCACTGCACCTGTGCAATTTAAAAATTCTGTCTCTGTCAGTATTTGGCCTTATGGTAACAACTTAGAAGTCAACATTTATTTCTGAAGGACAAGTAACTAATGGGTACAGAGCATCACCTTCCTGAAGCCAGAATTGCAGACAGGAATGTGTCAGGACACTGCAGCATGGTAACTGGCAGCAAACACAGATGCATGCAGGGTGACCCATGAAGAGGCAGAATGGAGGGCACAAGAGTGAAAAGCTGTACCCATTCATTTAGCACCAGGGACCACCTAGAAAATAGGGGTTGCAAGACCTTGTGGAACTGAAACGGCAGCTGATGGAAAACAGCTGCCAACAGCCACAACCCCTCTCTGTACCTGTGCTCACATGCTACCTTTGTAGCATGGAGAATGATATATGAAGAAAAATTACACAGGATGAAGAGCATCATTATTTTTATTATCATCACACATGACACATGGACCAAGCTTTACTGTCTATTACACACGAGGAAAACCCAACTTTCAGTGTGTTTCAGTGTACTACCACACTTCATATGGACACAGCAATTAGATAAAATAACATCAGTGGCATCCCCATTCAGTATAATTTTGTGAGATGTTAGAGCTTTGTTTTACAAAGAAAATGTCTACCTGATACTCCCACATTTCTCTGTGCTGACATTCAGGGACCATGAGGTATGAGATCTTGTTGCAGCCCATAGTTTCTGGGTAGCAGCAGGTCACACAGAGTGAGAGCCCCCATTTAGGATTATGATCACAGACAATCCACCACAAGATAAATGTTCAGATCAGCTGTTTTGACTCATGTGTTTTCAGGTGTAAATGTCCATGCAGTCTCCCCTAAGTGAAGTCACACACCATTAGGAAGGCTGTGCATAGTCTGAAAGCTCTCCCTTTCTCACCCAAAGCAGCACACTTCGGCTGCTCACACACCTGTGTGCACACTGTACTATGTCTGCACCATGTACATATGCAGTATTTTGTTCCTGAACCAATGTCAGAAAGGATGGGTACATCATCTCAGCTTTTATCATCTCAGCTTTGCAGAAGGCAAACAAGCAAAGAAGGTAAAATGACATGCTCGAGTTGATACTGCCAGGTTCAGTTCCAAGGTCTCATAATTTTCAGCTTCCTACTGAACCGCCAGGATACAGCAGGTCTCCAGGTGAATGCTTCTCCTCACCTCAAAGTGCTGCCCGGGGCTGACACAGCACGGGAGGGGCTGCACCAGGGACACCAGGGAAGCGCAAAGGGAGCTGCCTTCACACACACCTTGGCGCTCCGAGGCTGCAGAGGCTCCCTGCACAACCTCCTCACAGTGGGACACTGCCCTGTCACCTGGGACTTCGAGCCAACCTTTTCACTCTTCAAAGAGCTTCAGAAATGTGAACACACTCCTGTTCACACAAAATACCTTTAGTAAAGTATTACTAGCTCTACCTTAGAGATGTAGAACTGAGACAGACCCCTTCAACACCTCTTTGAAAACTGGTACTCACAGGAACAGCTAGAAAAGAATGACAAACTGCTGCTTCACCAACTCAGCTGCTTTTTATACTAATATATGACTTTTTCTTAGCAGTAACACCCATTTTCTCTGTCCTCTCAGCTTCTCTTTCTGTAAGTTATTTTATTTCTAAATTCCTTAGAGCGGGGGTCGTACTACTGCTCTGCGTTCATATGGTACATTATGCAACAAAACCCTGGTCACTGACAGATGCATGTAAATGTATCTGTCAATACATACATAATAAATTGTAGCAATTCCCTGATTATGCAGCATCTCCACATGCCAGTTTAACCTGAGATCTCATTTTTACATAAATATCAAATACATGTAAAAGTCCAGTTAAAGGATTCATCTGTGCATGCAATGAAATAAACATATTGCATGCAATGAAATAAATACATTGTGAATTTTAGAGTTGTATTTCCAATAACCGCTTATAAATTTCCCAAATGTTTGCAAAATTTCTGAAGTGTACTAGTACTGCATCAATAGGCACAGTGCTGACATTTAATCCCTCAGTGGAAGGCTTATGAACAATTAGAGAGAGAGACCTTTTCCCCCTCATTCTACTTGGATGGAAATTTATTTTATTATGATATAAACCCATTACAATAATATTTGCTCTTTCAAGAAGCAACTTGCAGTATTTTTCACTTTTAATCAAACAGCCACTAGGGAGGATTTATTATGTAATTAATCACAGTAAGTAAAATGTTTTTTAAGAAGCCTCTAACAAGTGCTTATTATATGCAGGTGACAGTAGCTTAAAAAGACCCCATACATCCTTAAAAGCAGTCTTTTTATAATGCATTTTTATTTTCTTAAAATGTTCGTATTTTCTCTCTTCTACACATTAATAACTGACTTATTTGAGGAAGAGCAAAAAGTTTACAAGCAAATACCAGACTGTTTTATATCTAAGCACCTGCTTAAGTTCAATGATTTCATTAAAGATTGAAAAAGTTAGGAAAATAGTTTGGTGGATGGCATTGCTAAAGCCACAACAAGCATTAGTCGAGCACAGAAGATAGCTTCACATGTTTTGCTCTCAGAAAACACCACAGCAAAAATGAAGCTTCTAGACTGCAGCTAGTTAGTTTCTCTGCAAGTTATCTCTTCTCTTGAACAGAAAACAACAGGCTTTCACATATATTTAACACCTTTTTATAAAATCACATTTAGGCACCTGTGACAGAACAAGTCAGATTTTCATTAGGTTCACTTCTGGAGCTGTGTCAGAACGTAGCCTTGTAATTGCATAGGAATTTAAAAAAATGAACAAGACATGAAAGCAAAAATTCTTCAATTAAGTTTTATCTTCAGACTGTAAGCACATGCAACTGCAGACCTCCTAGGAACTTTCACAGTCATTTATGCAACACAGAAATACTGAAATGACTTCAAATTGAGTTTTGGAAGGAGCAACAGCAAATCTTCTGACTCTCTGCCATGCCACTGTATTTCACAGTTTGCTGCTGCTCTGTCACCAAATCTCTCCAGTTTAAGTCATGCATTTATTTCTTGCTCTGGAGTGATCAAAGCTTTCCCATGTAAGACAGAACATTATAATTGCCAATTTCAAAGGGTTTTAGGAAGTTGCTTCATAGATTTAAAATCATTAGCAACAGACTTAGTGCTCATCTAGTGAGATATCTTCTAAGTCTAACACAAGCATTAATTAATTATAGGTTTGACTAAGCCTTTAAGGTTTTGACTGTACTGGGAGTAGCATAACATGCTTCACCTCAGCTGAAAGCCTTGGAGATGCAGGGCTTTAGGGAAACTCAGTGACTCACTGGGGAAAGACATCTGTTGTCTCTATGCCATCTAAAGCACCTGATTTGCTACAAAAAGGAGCACATGCTGTATTTTCTTCCAGGGCACTGCACAGTTTGCTCATTCAGCTGCCATACCTGCCTGTGGCAGAAAAACCTCCTGTCATTCCAACAAGGGTGGGTGCAAATGCATACGCTTCTTACACAGACTAATGATACAGCTACACACTTTTCTGGGAGAGTTACAATGCACTTTTGTGTCTAACTGGTTCACCTTCTGCAACACAACAAAATCAGCACCTGGTCCAAGACTGAAAGATGCAGGGACTTCATGGGTGCAGGATAAGCAGGTGACTATTCAGAGATACCCAGAAGACCTAGATAAGTACCAGACTGAGCACCTGACCAGGAGATGACAGCAACATTCTTCATCAGGTTTCAAAACTACAGGAGACAATAGAAATCCTGCTGGTTTTACACTGGATAGCAGCTAGATGAACGACAGGGGCTGGAATTCCATGTATCACTACTTTTATGACAGACATAACCCAGCATGGGCCAACTGCTGACCCAAGTCTTTGAACCAAGCTACAGAGTGTACTTTCCTGCCCACTGCCCATTGCAGAGCAGCCCTTCCAGCAGTACAGGCTGCCAAATGCACATCTGTGTCCATTCCATGGAGAGATCCCTACTGCAGCCACAGAGTAACAGTGCTGTGGGGGTGTAGAGGGGGAGATGGTAGGGAGCCACAGCAGAAGGAAGAAAGAAACCAGGGATTTGCTGCTTGGGATTTGCTGCTCACACACAGCAGCAGCTGCTGCTCTGGAGCAGGGCAGCAGGGCTGCAGTGAAGAAGAGAGGGCAAAGATCTAGTCTAGCACCTGGAAATGCTACACTGAACCACCTTATCCCACCCGTACTGGATAGTTAGGTTTTCTCTTTCAAACGTCTCTACAATTCCCACCTTCAGCCTGGTACACATCAGCAGTGTTGCCCATCCCCAGCTGCTGTGCTCTGTCTTACTGCGGATCATATTGCCCTCCACAGCTGTGGTTCAAATCCCAGTATGTGGGAAGTGTTCAGGACTGCCATCTCCTTTTTCTTTGGCAAATATTGTTTTAGATGATGATGGAAAGTGTCCAGTATCAGCATCATATAGTGGTTTAGGGGTAGTATGATCAACAGTTGTGAATTCCATGTATCTAGCCAGCTAAACAAGATGTGTCAGCATAATTATTCCCAATATGTGTCCCTGAGAGGCATATCCCTCTTAGTTATTCTTTTCACATTTTGCTATCCACACTGATCTTTATTTTACCAGCCAAGCTTGCATGTCCCAGTACAGGGCATGCTGGCTGCTGTGAGTCCCGGTCTATGCACACCCAGCATTTTGAGTTCCACTGCAAGATGATGAAACCTCTTCGATTTAATCATACTCAGAGTAGGTTGAATTTCCTGTTTCTTTCAAGTGAACAGCAGATTTCAAGGCTACATGTGTTTTGAAAAGCTCTTGCACATCCAAGGAATTATTTAACTAATGAAGCAAACTACGGAAACCTGTATCAGAGTTTTGTTCAAATGCAGTTGAACAAAATTTACAATTGTGATAGAACTTTCAGATCATATTAGAAAAAGCTGATTAACTCGTATTACCTTATTCACCAAAAACAGGACTTGATTTTCTGGTTGCTCCATAAACATTTTCCTGTATTTCATTTGACTGCACGTAACCTGAAACTAATTCTTTTTCATCACTGTCTTATTACCTTCAGCAGATTTAGCTGAACCTGTCTTCTTCCATTCAGCAGGGCAATAAGGATATTTTTACTCTGCTCTAAAGTGCACTTGCAGTATGTTTTACTATGATGAATCTCTTTTTCTACAGCAAACATATAGTTGCAAAAGCTAATCAGGTCATATAAGATTCACACATATTCCTAACAATAGGGCATATCTGCTCCTGCTGTCATTTTTCACTGAATCACAGAATCCTTAAGGCTGGAAAAGACCTCTAAGCTGATCAAGTCCAACCATGATGTCCATCACTTTATCACATCCTTTAGTGCCATCTCCACATGTTTTTTTTCAACACTTCCGGGTACAGTGACTCCACCACTACCCTGGGCAGCCTGTTTCAATGCCTGACCACCCTTTCAGTGAAGACAATTTTTATAATATCTAATCGAAACCCTGTTATCATGAGGACAGCCACTGCTCAGATAAATCATTAGAAGATTTTGTGTTACAGTCTTGCCACTCACACAAAAAGTTTGGAATGCTCCATACAGACAGAGATGACTACTGCCACATGGAAACATGCTTTGTCTGCTGATTCATGCATTACAAATCCCACTGTGGATACCAAAAACCAGAAAATACTGGAAAAGACTCAGATTAAAGGATATCTTTGCATAAGCCTTAGGAATTTTTCATGGAGGTATTTTTCACTAATGGATTAAAAGAATAATTTCTAGTCTAAGTATTCCTGAAAGAATTCTATTGAATGTAATACTGTCTTGACACTGGTCAAATAGATACATAACTTCTAAACACAGAAATCTTTTCTGTCTCTCATAAAGACATACCAAAAAATAAACCTTTGAAGCTGATTAGGCAACAATGCAGGAAGTAAAACTCAAAGAGAAACAAAATAAGGAATTCACATTTTTAACCAATGTTTGGTTAGTTCTAACACATATTGATTTATGTTTGCTTAATTTTTCACTACACAGAGAAAGCACTAAGCAAAACAGAAATCCCTTTTTCTTCATGCCAAATAAAGGAGGAGGAACAAACAGGGGAAAAGAATTACATCAGGTATGTAAGAATTATGCTTTAAAAGGGGTGCAGAAACCAGTCAAGCAGAACCCTGACAAAGCTGCTAGAGTAATTTTACATGAGTAAACTACCATGTAACTGCTTGTTTCTTTGGCAAAATGTACATGTAATGAGAAATGGGGCTGACAGGGAGGCCAAACCACTTATACAAGAATATGAGAGGTGGACGTGGAGAGGATTAATGAGCAATGGGCAGATGAGCCTGAGAATAGTCTCAGAATTCAGCCAATGCAAAATCTGACACTGAAATAAAACGAACTGAAATCTCCTATGGTTGTATCAGGTATGGGAGTGAGAACACTGCCAGATCTCCAAGATTTGGCTAGTATTTTAACTCTGCCTCTAGCCCCTGATGTCATACAACCACATGAGCAATTTCAAATACTTTTCTTTAAAGGAGGTTTCTTGCCTTATACTTCTACAAGTAATCTTATTTAAAATAGCAAATGGTCAACAGCCTCAAAACGCAATAATCAAACTCAAAATGTAAATTTTTTAGTCTCATGATTTTATATTTTTTAGATAAATAGCCTGCTATTTATATTTTTCTTTCTTTTACTGTATGTATTTTGAAGTGCTGAGAGGTACTTGAGATGCTAAATGAGCACTCAGTACCTCAGCTTACAAATGCACCAGTCCATCATGAGGAATGACTGGTTTATGTTGTTTTGGTGGGCAGCTGGCTGGCACAGCCAGATGCACTCTGAGTTTTTTTGGACAGTTTGAAACTGTGCCATGCTACTCACTGACAGGAACTCCTAGACAGGGCTCTCTCCTGCTTCAGGTGCCACAGGCTCTTATAAAAAACATAGTACTCTACAATTAAAAAGAAAGTAAAAAACACCAGAAAAATAGGTTGGCCTTTTGCTCCCACATGGGAAACACTTTTCAGGATTCCACTACTGTAATCACAGAATCACAG
>WBNQ01080308.1:737-12220 GCA_013401375.1 Spizella passerina
TGGACTAAATCCCAAGTCCAAGAGTCTTTACTGGGCAATCTGTAGACCCGAATCAGGAATCACTCTACCAATGAGCCAACAAGTTTGAAAGGCTGGCCTCCTTGTGGAGGCTAAGCCCAGGACAATGAACAGGCCAGCAATTACTGCCTGAAACAGTTATCATCCCAAGTGCAAAGGACCATATTAAAAAAAAATCTCCCTTTGGCATAATGAGCAAAAATAATATTACACAGTTATGCCCTGAAATAAAAACCAGACATCTAACATAAAATGGTTTCTGACTGTTGTTAACTTCAAGTGAGGAAGATCTAGGATATGTTCTCCTTCCAACCTACAGGGGAATTCTATTAAAACATTAAATTCGAATCATAAGAATCTTATACATATTACAATGGGAACAGTATCTTCTAAGCTGAGAGAAATAACTCCAAAGGATAAGTTCCCTTACCCCAAGATGAATCCTTTAGTCTCTCTTCCTCAATTCCATCCTTCTTAAGATGAAGCTTGGAAGAAGAATCCATAGTTAGATGGATACAACAAGTTATGCCTAGCCATGAAAATGTATCTTTCAGCAAGAGAATTTAAGGGAAGAGAAAAAAGGGTTTGAGGTTGAGCTGACAGTTTTATAGTAGATGGTCAAGAAGTCAAATCTAAACAACCTTTTCTCTCTTGCTTTTATCAAAACATAATCTGAGAAATGTTGTAAAACACGAACAGGAATTTTGAACCCTTGATATGTCTAAACAACTTCTCTTACCTAACTGCAGCAGAGTGATTTTTTTGTAGTAATTCATACTTTGCCTAAGAATCTGTAAAGTGGTCATATTCAAATATGATGGGATAGGCCATTTAAACACGTTCTTTTGGATCGTTAGGGTTGGACCAAAGTCTAGCATGAAAGTTTTTAGCTAGTATCTACAAAGAACTTATTTGAAATGGGTGTGTGGAACTGAAGTTTATGAAGGAGAAATTTAAGACTTGGACACTGTATTATACCAAGTCCCACATGTGTTGTCTCATTCTTTCCTCTGGACATCTGATTAGTCCCATTCCACTACAGCAGCAGCAAGTTGTAAGATAAGTGCACCAAGCTGTTCAGCACTACTCAAACAAAGTAAGAATATTATCTTTGATGTGAAGTAACTATTTAGGTGAATGGCTAGATATCACTAAAATCTTGTTACACGACATAGCAGAAATCTCATTCAGACCAAGTGACAGACATAAGGAAATCAGCAGAGGCAGAAACCAAGGGGAAAAAAAGGGAAAAATACAGGAATAAGGGAAGGACTTAAATCCATACCATTCCCATCATTTTGATGTCAATGGAAGCAAGACATTTTCAGAGCCTGGAGAGGGATCTCAGGTCAGCAGGAGAGCAGAAGAGCATAAAGGAATTCCAGCCACTCCAGCCAGTGAGTCAGCTTCACTGGGGATGCCGTTTAAATCTCCCCATGCAAATTCACATAGAATGGGGAATAAACAAGAGGGGGTATAGAAGTGCACAAGGCTGCAGGGCTAGAATCTTATTGTGCCAAGAGGCATGGTGGGATAGTTCCTAGGACTGGAGTGTTGGAATGAAAGGATAAAGGGTCTTTAGGAAGGACAGCCAAGGAAGAAGATGGGGACTCTTTATGTCAATGATCAGCTGGAGCATGTGGAGGCCTGCCTAGGAATGGATGAGAAGCTGACTGACAGCTGATGGGTCAGCATTAAAGAGAGAACAAGAACAGATGACATTATAGAGGGGGTCTGCTACAGGCTGTCCAAAGAGGAACACCAAGCAGATGAGGCTCTCTGCAGACAGACAGACATGCTCCTAACCTCTGCTCCTCAGGGTATTTCAACCTCATACCTGTTAGAGACACAACAAAAAAGGGCATAAGCAACCCAGGAACTTCCTGGAATGCATGGATGATAGCTTCCTTTGCCCAAGAGATAGAGAAGCCAGCAAGGAGAGGCTCTACACTGGACCTGGTTCTCAACAAGTCGGGGCTGGTGAGGAACGGGAAGCTCAAGGGCAGCCTTGGTTGTAGCACCTACGAAATGGTGGAGTTCAAGATCCTCAGGGAAGAAGCAAGGACAGCACACAGCAAGCTTGAGAAGAGCAGACTTTGGCCTCTTCACTGATCTTCATCAAGAGTACCATGGGATAAAGCCCTGGAGGGAAAAGGGGATGAAAGAAGATCCTTAACATTCAAAGACCACCTCTTCCAAACTCAGGAGGAATGCATCCCAACAAAGATGATGTCAGGCAAAGTATGTCAGGAGGACATGGATGAAAGGAGGTATGGATGAAAGGTGATCCTGGACAAAGCCAAAAAGTGAGACTACAGAGGATAGAAGCAAGGGCAGGGGGCCTGGGAGGAATACACAGAAATTGTTCAACCAACCAAGGATCAGGTTAGGAAAGCTAAAGCTAAAGCTAAAGCCTGATAGAGTTAAGTCTGACTAGGAATGTCAAAGGCAACAAATAAACATTCCACAGGTAGGTCAGCAATAAAAGAATGACAAAGGAAAATGTGGGCTCTCTCTGGAAGGAAATGGGAAACCTGATTAGTTAGGACATGGAGGAGGCTGAGTTACTTAATAACTTTTTTGCCTCGGTTTTCCCTAGCAAATGCTTCAGCCCCACTGCCCAAGAGGCAGAAGACAAAGTCAGGGACTGTAGGAGATCAGGTTTTAGAGCATCTAAAGAACCTGAAGGTGCCCAAGCCCATGGAGCCTGATGAGACACATCTGCAGGTCCTGAAGAAAGTGGCAGATTAAGTGGCTAAGCCACTGTTCATCATATTTTACAAGCCATAGCATTTTGGTGAAGTACCTACTGTCTGGAAAAGGGGAAAAAAATCCCCATTTTTACAAGTTAAAAAGGAAGACTCAGGATACTACAGGCCAGTCAGTTTACCTCTGTTCCTGGCAAGATTTTGGAGTCGATACTAATGGACACAAGGCTAAGGCACATGGAAAATAAAGGGGTGACTGGTCACAGCCAGAATGGCTCCACTAAAGGCAAATCATGTCCGATAAATTTGGTGGTCCTCTACAACAGGGTTAGAGCACTGATGGATAAGGGAAGAGCAACTGGACTTGTGCAAAGCATATGATACTGTTCCACATGACATCCTTGTCTCTAAACTGAGAAAGGCACGAATTTGACAATGGAACACATAGTGGATATGGAGTTGGCTGGATAGCTGCCCTCAGAGAGCTGCGGTCAACAGCTCAGTCTCCAAGTGAGACTGAGACCAGTGCCAGATGGTGTTCCTCAGGGGCCGGAATTGGCACCATCGGGATTTCACATCTTTTTCAGCAACATGTACAATGGGATTGAGGGTATCCTTGGCAGGTTTGCTGATGACACCAAGCCATGGGGTGTGGTCGACATGCAGGAGGGAAGGGATGCAATCCAGAGGGACTTTGACAGGTTTGAGAGGTGAGACTACGAAAACCTCACGAAGTTCAGCAACTTGCGGCTGCAAGGTCCTGCATGTGGATTGGGGCAATCCCAAGCACAAATGCAGACTGGGTAGATAATGGATCAGAAACAGCCCTGAGGAGAATGACTTGAGAGTGCTGGTTGATAAGAATCACAGAATCATAGAACCATTTAGGTTGGAAAATACCTCCAAGACTACTGAGCCCAACCTCAACATGATCTGGCAATGTACTCTGGCAGCTCAGAAACCAAACCACAATCTGGGCTGCATCCAGAGCCAGCAGGTTAAGGGACTCTGTTCCTCTGCTCCACTATTGAGAGATCCCATCTGGAGTACTGAGTCCAGTTTTGTGGCCCACAGTATAGGTAAGATGTGAAACTCTTCCAATTTAAGTTGTGCTTTATAGAAAATCTGTAAAGTTTCAGAGTGCAACAGAAAGCTTTACAGAAATGCAAATCTCAGTACCGGTTAATGCAGTGTCTATAAGTAGCAGACATAATAAACAACTGAAGTAATATAGACTGCTGCTTCACAGTGGAAGGAAAAAGCTGCACATAGCTGACAGAACAACAGATACTGCTGAATACAGGAACATCACACATTACTATTGAGACTCACAATACCTTCAACTGAAGACCAAGTCCTAGCTAGCTAGAAAAGAATAGTATTCAAGCTCAGATATACTGAGAAGTCAGAATATTATACTACAATCCAGCAAAGAATATATTAAAAAAATGCTAT
The DNA here is from genome assembly GCA_013401375.1 of Spizella passerina. Lineage (NCBI taxonomy): Eukaryota > Metazoa > Chordata > Aves > Passeriformes > Passerellidae > Spizella > Spizella passerina. Next base: position 4,919 of record WBNQ01080308.1, read on the forward strand.
TCAAAAGCATTACCTTCCCTGAAGACTCATACCAACATGCTGTCCTTATTTATGTCCTACAGGTATTGCAACAGCTCAGTACTGGAAGCTCATGCCATAGATGTTTTAGCCAAAGGTCTCAATAATATGATTATAGCTCTTCCATAGCAGCCTGAAATACTACTGCTTATTTGCCAAGGCCCTGTTAACAATCCCCAGCTCTGGGAATCCTTTCAAACAGTTTTGCACTTTCAAGAGTCATTATGGGGGGGGGAGGGGGGGGGGGGGAAAGTTGTTTTATTTTACCTGTACTACTGTTGCAAAACCAGCTCTTTTTGGTTGTTAAAACACTGAACTTTCTGAAAACATACAAAAAAACCCAAAAGATGCTGTCTCTTTGCAAACACACATACAAAAAAACCAGTTCTCTGCAGAAAATAATGAGGAATTAATTACATATTTTTAATAGACTATTATCTAATAATACAATTGTTAAAATTAGGGGATGGGGGAGCCCATTCTCTAAATTCAATGGAATAACAATTCTTCCCTTGGACCCTGAGTTTATGCCTTCAAGTTACAAAAACAAAAACCCTGGAGAACTGGCAAAAAAATTATCACATTATTGTTGGCACCAAAACAAAGGAACTTTTAATCTATTTCAACTGAAATCATACGATCCAGTAGCCTGGGGGAAGGGCTATTAATAGCAGTCAGAGCAAAGCAGAGAGGACAGCAGCTTTCCTCGGCCGGGAGCATGGCAGCAGGCTCTCTGCAGCTCTTCCACTGCCTCCACCCAAGCGCACGAGGCCAGGGGCTGGGCAGCCCAGCAGCAGCGGGCTTGCCGAGGCAGAGCTGGGCACCTGCGCTCGGCAGCTTCTGACAGCCATCCCCAACTACAGCTACAGCCTCACACCACAATCCTCCCAATGCCAGCTGGCCCCACTCTTGATCGTAGCACATTTGAAGAGCTTTTAGGCTACTTCTGCAACACACTGTGTGTTACTGTAGTCACAACTGGAAAAGACAACAGAGGCAGCACGGTAAAAATTAAATTGGCTGTGAGTAAGTCCCTATCTCCTACTTGGTATCAATTATATATTCCTTTAATGAGGGGCAGGAGAAAAGAAAAAAAACACCACAAAACAACCAAGGAAGATGGAGAAATGGCTTTCATCAACAGAAATGCATACATCAGCCAACAAGCTGAATAATCACAAAATGGGGGAAAACCCTGATCCAAGCATTAATAATTCAATTAGTATTCATTGAAATAACATTGATTTTAATTAATCTATTTCACATCACTGTTCATATCCTATGTGCTTTCTATTACAGTTTAAAAATCATTAGTGTATGAGCTTGCTAAGTACTCATACCTTTAAAAATAACAAAAAGGAGACATTAACTTTCTGAATGAATATTTTAAAGCCTCAAATAGTCAATAAAGAAAAATGAAATGTAATTGCTTGTTGCTGTGCATTACTAATATGGAATACACTAGTATGTTGCCAGCTGTACTATATACATAATTAGATTCGTTGGAATTTCAGTATATTAAAATATTTGTAAAAAACTGCATTAATCTCCAAAGAATATTCTTACCAACCTGTATTTCACAATACATTAGCTGGCACTGTTCAGTGACTGACTGAAGCAAAACACTTCATTTATTCTACTGCTCCACTCTGAGCTCATCCAAAATACACAGGAACAAAAAAACCCCCATGTTTCTGCCTGAAGTAGGCCCAGCAGATCAATACAGAATATCTATGTCCATGACAGAGCTTTACAGGAGATGATGTGGAACAAGGCACATTTCTACAGGAAACTCCAAGAATCACTGTAATTCCTAAAGCTCTTCACACCATGGCAAGCCAGAGCCAGCAAAAATGAACTACTTCACTTCACAATTTCTCTTTTTTATGTTAGGCAATGCTGACACTCTGGCCTTGGCCCTTTGGCAGAGGACCTTACCAGTGAGTCCCCACCAAGTTGGATAAAAGGATGAATAGTGATGCATAGGCAAATGTAATTTAATACAGAGCAGCAAGACCAGTCTGGACTATTTGGTGTATTAAAATGATTTTAAAAAGAGATAGAAATAAATATGGTCTCCTTTACATTCCCCTGCCATTATGTTTTATGTCATAATGATACAGTGAATTCACAATTATTGTTACATTTTATTTTAGCTTAGTTTAGCTTATCTATTTTTGCAATATATTAAGGAAAATTCTGACTTTGGATGCTGTCTGATGTTTTTCAGTCTGGCTGGATATCTACAGAGATATGACAGTTCAAGTGCTTGGTTTCTAAACAAGGTTTTTTGCTACCTATAGGTCTCTAATTAAGCTCAGTCAATTTTTATTAGTTTCCACAGTTCAGATTTCATTGCAAGGCAATTGAAATACTTTAAATCTTTTCACTGTCAGTCATCTGTCTTTGCCTAAGAGAGTCTTTCACATCACAGCTTTTACCTCATTCTCGAACAATGCTCATACTTGTTCTCTTAATTGATACGTGTTTACACTAACGATTTCTGCTATGTGTGAAATACTTTCATGTGTAAAATAAACTGTAAGTAGCATTTCTCCATCTCCACCCCAAACTCATTATCTAAATGCTACAGGTTATTCCACATTTCTATATACACAGAACACAGAAGTGCTGCTTTTCTTATTTAGTAACAGTTGTGGTCACCTTAGGTGTGCCAACAGTTCAGCAAGGGGCACAGGCTGCCACTGCACATTATCACAGGATAATAGGACAGAAGAATTTACATTCCAGATATCTTTCAAAAAATACCATAATTGGTTTATCAACAGTACTCAACCAAGTGCAACATAAAGCTCAGGCACAAGCTTATTTTATATATGCATACATCTCAAATATATATGTGTATAGATAGCTGTCTACATATTTTTTCCATATCATATGCAATATTGAAATACATTATGTTTTCTATTAGCATACACACCTTGCACCAGCCTGCAGCATGTAGATACAGTAAACACTATCAGTAAAGCACAGAAATCTTCGCACACCACCCTGTAAACAACCTCGGTACACTTCAGTTTCCACTGAAGTATGTATTTGTTAAAGCTCTTTTACTGAAAAAAGAAAAACACTAATAGCACCATGGGAGTTTCAAGAAAGGCAGGCAAATTATGATCACATTTACCATCTAATTTGCTCTCTGAGGCTTGTTCAAACAGTGCAAACATTGTGCTCCTCTTCTTCATTTGTTCTGACAAGCAGGATGACAACTAATCACCATCAAGAGCTTTCCCACTCTCCAGGCCCCCGTTTTCTGTTTATTCAATTTGATGCCTTCCAGCCAAGGAAGCTGCTAGCCCTCCCTGCCACCCCAACTGAGAAGGCCAGCTCTCCAAGGCCAGATTTCAACTAGAACTCTTGGTAGGGTGTGAATTCAGTGCTAAGCAGGAACAAGACAGGCTCTTTCTCCTGTGCACTGTGTGATGCCACCAGCAGTGGGCTCTGTATAGGTTGACAAAACCACCTAAGGAAGGCAAATGAGTTTTTAGATTGGCACAGAAAAAGGAGACAGAGGAGTGACATCCTCTACCCTCTTCCTTCATTTTCCCCCAATGACAGTTCTGTGATCTATCAAAGCATTGCCATGCATGCCTTAAAACACAATGCAAAAATAATAAACCAAATTTAAAAAAAAAAAAAAGCTTGGAAAGTTACGTCAAGAATTTCTGTCCTTTGATAGATCTTGTCTTGACAACTGATGCACTGATTTGCCTTGATAACAGTCAGCCAAACAATCAAATTACCTTGACTTTACGAGTTAAGCAAGTGTCATTGTCCACATGCCCCCTCTTCACCCAGAGCTTAAGCAAGACAGGACAAACTGAAAAGAAAAAGTACTAAGCCATAGTACCTCACATGCCCATTGGGTTATAATAGTGTACAGTATGGGATGCATAAGCCACAAAGACAAGCCCTTGCAATAAACCTAAAAGTAAAATTTATGTTGAAACTTTTATATTTAAAGATGTAGAAAGTAGGTATGTGTATGCAAACAACGACTCACTACAAATCAACCTTATTAATCAGAGGTCATATCAAAATGGAGTAATATGTTAACATATATGGCATAAATAATTATAAAAATTTTCACTGCTTCAGTTGTCTGATATTCTATTATTTCTAATAATGCAAATAATGTTAATAGGCTAAGTTCAGACTCAGTCTTAAGAGATCTTGAGCTCTGCATTGACCAAACCCATGGCAAAAATTCTTTCTTTTGCTTTATAAGCACTTGAAAAATGCAGCCAGGCATTAACTGATAAAAAGTACACCCTCTTACCGTGAATCCTATCCCTTTACCTTCAGGTAACAGCCCATAACCCCACCAACATCACCAGTATCACTAACCAGCACCACTGCATTAGTTAGCTATCCAAAAACTGACACCAGGAAGATGCCTGGCTCAAACATTATTCTGCTTTTTAAAAGGTTTTTAAATGTTTTCCTGGATCTTGCCAGCCTTCCGCTTACACACATAATTAAACAAACTGCACTAGAATGCATTTTGAGTCAGGTGATTGTTCATGAAATATTGTGAAAACTTGTCCTAATACAAAGTGCCTACATAGGTGTAGTATTTCTCTCTAAAAAATTCACTCCTTTTATAAATGCCTGCTCAGGTAAAGATCTAGAAATATAGTATCACGTGCAAATATGTTTAGAGCCTCGTACATGGCAAAGGGATACAACAGGCCATGTATAACCCACCACTTCTTAGAAAAACTGTTTGAAACAGAGAGGAATTTTGCAAATTAAAGATGGCAAAGGTTTCTGTAAAAGGCGCAATAAAATTCTTTACTAAGAGGTTGGTATGTTCTTGGGAGGGACAAAGTGGGGGGAAGCCATTCCCCTTGTTCCTGCTGCTTCCAGAAGTATTTGCAATCTCCTTTTCTTGGAAAGTTTTAGGGGACAGGATCATTAAGACTGTTGTCTCTGCTGCACATTTCATGAGAGCCTTCAGTATTTTCTCTATTATGATGATAAATACCTTCATGACAGTGAGAGGTTCCCTCAAATCACTCTGCCATCCATGCATTACACCAGTCTATGGACCAAAGAGGTGTATTTCCTGATTTAATGTTAAATCTGGCAGCCTAATGGATTTTAGATTAGACCAGTCCTCTCTCATGTCGGTACACAGTCTTCAATAATTGTCTGAGTCTGAAGATGTTCAATGTTGAGCTACTGTCTCCAGATACTTCATATGCAATTTCTGTAGGCTATGATACTTATATGGTCCACATTAAATTCAGAGGTGCCTTTTCCTTTAACCATTACTGCTGTTTTCTAGTGGGCTCATTTGTGATTTTAATTTGTAAAGCTCAATTAAGCCACCATCCCCAAAGTTGCATGACACTGTAGAGCTGCAAAAGATGAGTTACGGATTTCTTTCATGTCATCAGCTTCATAGCATAAACTTCAAGGATCTGAAATGTTGAGCTTTTACATCAGACACAGATACTTGCAGAAAGAAATTGATCCCAAAGTAGCTTTCTTTAACAATTAATATCCTATGCAACTTCAGTGATGTCAACAGAATCAAGAGTGAGGTAAATCAGTGTGTATTTTTGGCAGGTTTCCCTTTTCTGCCAATTAGAACAATTAGAGTCTAAATTTCACATTGAGCTAAAATTAGCAGTGTTGTCCTGGTCAAACATTCAAGTAAATAGCACTTGCAGCATTAATAATAATTGCAGTTCTTCAAGGTATCAATATCACATTCCCATTGGCTCATTTTCCTATGCTTACTACAGTGAATGTATTTTGCTGAGTGACATCTGCTTTCTCTGTGTCAAAGGAGAGAGCTGGGTTTCAGCTGCTAAAGCAGCAGCCTGCCAAAGCAGTTGGATTCACCTTCCCTAGAGAAGATTTCAAGCACTTCTGGGAGGCATTTGGGTACAGAGGAGTAGAGGAGGTGGGAGGAAATAGTAAGAAGACAACTGATTTCAGACATTCTTCTCCAAGTGGCAGGGAGAAGAGACCAGGGTACAGAGATGGGTAAAAGATAGACTTAGGCTCCTAAGGAAGAAAACACATCTGAACCCTTTGTTTATTCTTAAATGGCTCATAGGGAATACATTTTTAAAAGTATTGTAGCCACCACAAGGCTCTTTGTAAGAAAACAGACTTTTTTGATAGGGAGTCAGGCTGTGCTTTAATAATGGTACTCTAACTAATTTCTGACTACNCTACAGCTCTGAGCAGCTCTAGCCAGGAAGACAGATACTCAAGATCTCTATCTAAACTTTCATTTTCTAGAGCATAAGTTAAAACCAGGTGTTTGCAGCAAATGTCTTTCTGTGCTGCATGGGAATCATGAGAAGTGGAAAGCCAGAGATACAGTGGCAGCACATGGGAAAGGAAGCAGCTCTGAGCAGCCACAGACTGAGAGCTGTTCTTTGAGAGGAGTTAAACTCTGAGTCCACTGAAGTCAATGGGAATTTTGCTACCAACATAGACAAGACTTTATTTGTCTCTAAAATTCTATCAAATAAGCAAAACCAGTTGACTCCAAAAGAGCTTCAGCATTATGCTTCAGATACAACAGTCCTAGGTGGGGCTTGAAATCATTTTAGATTACAATTTCAGGTGGAAGTCCTGTCAACTCTTTTATCCATTTAAGGGCAGATTTCCTTATATAAAGTACTCTCTTCCATTTGAACAGTTCATGAAAACCCATATTTTCAACACATCAAAGTAAGTTTTTTTACACGTCAATAGGTTACTACAAATTAAACAGCCCACATCCTTGCAGTGACTTACACACCATGAATAAGAACATGTAAGAATAGACTGAAGCAGAAAGGAGTCAAGAAGTAAAAAACTAGGAAATGCAAATATTTTCCCTTGTCATACTATCAGCAGATTGTTTTCAGAGGAACCACAAGCTACACAAATACAAAACAAAATATAAATACTAATTGTTCTTATCTTTTGTCTGTACTCAACATGCCTGAGGTAATATTTAAGCAAACATTAACAAGTGATCTTAAGTAAAATGACATCTTGTTTTTTGGTCTTCTAAAATGCCACTAGAATTTCTTATACAGTGGACCAGTCACAAGAAGCCACATCACATAAAATAGGAAGGATTAACTTTCTGTTCAGCTACTTACACAGCCTGTCTTAAAAGCAAAAACACCCCAAGTATATCTGAAGATGGTATATTTCTGAAGAAAAGTATATTTCTGTCTTTAAAGGAAGCACTACTACAAGTCCCCTACCGAAGTACATAGGCTGTCAGTAAAGCCAGTGCAACAGCAG
>WBNQ01080309.1:7816-26927 GCA_013401375.1 Spizella passerina
TTCCCTTCCCTTCCCTTCCCTGTTGTTTAGTTGCTTACTAAACCTGAAATACCTTTTGTGAAACATGTCCACTCAAGCTATGTTAAAAAGGCTCAGTGAGCACCTGGAGGGAGAAGAAGCATGAAGTGATTACAGAAATTTAGCCTCTTCTGTTAAAATTTGGCCTTCAATATAAAGCTTTGACTACCCTTGAGCCCTACACATCTTCCATTAGAAATAGAACTACAGAAGCATTTTTCCACAAAGAGCAAACCCAGCAGGAAGTTTCTCTCCTCAGGATGATGTTTTTCCTTGCAAGTCTGAGTCTAGGAGAACCTGAGAAGTTCTCCTTGGCACTAGGAATGCACAGATATTTACTCTCCTCACATATGGTGTCTTCACTCATTTTTCCTCCTCTCATCCCACAGAGTGGTGCTAAGCTGAGCAATCCTCCCTTGCAGTGAAGATCATTTACTCAGGTGGGAATTGCACATGCAAGCAAGAATTCACTACCAAAAGCAGATTTTGTGCCAAAGGGTTGGTTTACACACTTGTTTTCACTCCAGGCTCAGCTGAAGAGCAGGGCACATCATGGACTCCAGCTGAAGGGCAGGGAGAATTCATCTACCTCCTCTAGGCCTGTGCAGAGCAGGCTTTGTGTGTTTGATTTGGCCTTTGCCACCAATCTGTACAAATGATTCCTGAGCTGAGTCTCTATAATGCATGAACTCACAGGTCCATTTCCTTGCAGGTGTGTGCTCAGCAGAGATTGGTCTATAAAAGCTGCCATCAGCTTATTGTCAAATCAGAAACCAGAAATGTTATTAGTGGGAATTGTGGTTCTTTTTTCAACTAGCTATGAATCAATGCTCTGTTGCTTGTTTATTGAGTTAGAGGATATTGGCAAACTGATACCATTATGCCCAAGGAATGTTCTTTTTTCTTTTTTTTTTTCTATAATGGCACTGCATGCACTGTTATTTTGAAACCTCACTTCCTCTGCATTAAGACAACCTGCACTGCAGGGCATCTCACAGTTTAAGAATTAAAGTGATGAGAGTGTCTCAGTGTAAAGGTCAGGCAGAAGGGAGAAATGCCCCTTGCTCTGAGAAGCTGCTGGAAGAACTGGTTCTTGTACAATGTCTGCCCTGGCACCAGAACCTCCAGGAACTCTGAGCTCCTGGCTAAAGAAAACCAGCAGCTCCAGGAGCTCTGAGCTCCTGGCTAAAGAGCTCAGGAGCTGGGGACAAGCTTAGGGAATGTAGAAGAAAGGGAAGGTAGTGCTCATCTGGACACAATTGAGGAGAAGAAACTGTAGCTGATGAGGAGCCGTAACAAATTCTCCTAGTGGTGTTCATCCAGTGACATGAAGGCTGGGTAAATGTTTGCCAGAAAACTGCAATGAATCTCTGGAGCAAGATGGCTCCTGAGTGATTTCCTGCCCCTGAGTGAATCTGGTATAACTTAGGAGAAAGAGGAGTTCCTACAGCAGCTGTTTAAGAAACAGAGCTTGACAACTACTGAAAATAAGCTTGGCTCCTATCTGCCATCTGGAAAGGTACCAACTGAGAAAAAAAATTATAAAAGAAGAGACATTTTTCCAGCTGTAAACTCAATTGCTAATCCAGATAGTGGCAGAAGAAAGTCCCAGTTTAATCACAGTGCATTTGTATCCCCAGGTATTCCGATGATTAAATGCTACTTATTGCTTGCTACCTTTGACAAAATAAAAGGTGTCACAACCAAAGAGGCAAATAAGCTGAAATTTTGCTGTTACAAAAGCAGATTGCTTTCTGAAGATCTCTCCTCTTTCATCATGTCTCTGCTCCCCCTCCCCCTTGGCTGCATAACCCATAAAACACTATCTTTCACCCTAAATATGCCAACAGTTGTAATTGCACTTGGCAGGGAGCTGGAGACCTGCACAAGAAAGTAACAAATCCAGAATGCCCCTCCAAATATTTTCAGAGAATTGCCAAAGTTATATGAAAAGGTAAAAGTGAGAAGGTACTGTCCTGATCTAGAGCTGTCCTGATGCACTGAATGTCTCAATGACATCTCTGATGTAGAGAGGTCTGGTTCTGTTGCTGAGCACTGACCAACAAAACTTTCCAGCTACCAGGGCTTTGCATCTTGCATGGCAAAGGAGAGAAGCTCCCTTTCCTTCACTCACCCTGCAAGGGGAGTTTTTAGACTTGTTAAAATATTTTTATCTCAGAACAGAGCAGTCTCTGGTAGCTCCTGTTTACCAGGCAGATCAGGCAGACGATGCAGAGGAGCAGGCCAACTGGAGCCATGGTATTAATAGTGGTGGAGAAAAGAACATGATCATGTCTAATACAGTTATGGACAGATGGCCTGCTTGTAGCACAGCAATCCTCAATCCAGTTTCAGACAGTAAAGTAAGTCCTCTGCCTCAAAATAAAACACTCCAAAGAATGACTCAAGGACCTCCTGCTTCCTTTCCAGGGGCAAGTCTCATTACAAAAATAAGTTTTCACTTTTTGGGCTGTTTAAATCAGCAGCTTTTCTTACATTGAAGTATATCAGTTTCTCTGGGTCTGAGTTGAAGGCACTTGAGATGGTAATTCATGTTCAGACTCAAGTGTTGATTATTTCTTATCAGTAAAACAGTCTCATTACTGTGAGTTTGGCAGCTTTTCATTAGAAGGCACAAAATGGCCAACAATCTCTTGTTCCAAGGTCTTTTAATACTATAGTATCTAATTAAGAACTGACACCTAGATTATTTTCCCTTTTAATCCAATAACTGATCCCAAAGAGCTGCAATGTGGACTTTTCTGCCCAATTACAAAATGCCACTCAAACCCATGAAGAAGAAGGAAGAAGAAGAATCCCAGGATGACCCCCCTGTGCCCTCATCTTGCTTCCATCCACAACATACTAAAAATCCCAAACCCTAAATTTCTCACCACGTAATACACCTACACTACTCCCTATGATCTATTTCACACTTTTATGGATTCCAGTCTATCTTGTAGTCTAGGAAACTTTCTCCATGAATGAGGGTCAAAGTCAGTGCTCCCCTGGGGGTCAGGGCACCCCAGAGCAGACAGAGAAATATTCCCAATGCCCTGGGTTTCCACAGAAGTAGGCAATTTACCATCATATTTTTCCATGGCTACACTGCTTTCCTGTTGAATGTGACTCTCTCTGCTCCATTTTAGTTGCAAGGTGTCTGAGAGCCCCTGCAGAATGCAGCAGCTTGCAGCAAAACCCTTACAGGAGAAATTCCCCTGCTCCCTCCCACCATCATTCCCCCAGTGCCTGTGCAATCTCAGCAGTAAGGACTTGTCAGGCTGCACTAGAGCTCTGCATAGCTCAGTTTGAAAGAAGCCAGACGAGGTTAAAAAAGGGGAAAATTTTTACAGGTACTCTCTTTTTTGACAAGTTGATGGTTTTATATGGGAAAGATAAGAACACAATAATTTTTTTTTTAATGAAGCAATAATTAGAGAGAATGTATGGGGGGAGGTAATCACATGGCAGCTGAGAGGCAGTGAATCACTGCTGGCATGTGTCATGACAGCATCTTTGGACTGTGCTAAAATGCCTCACATTTAAAAGCTCTGTGTACCCCCCAGTTGCCTGGTGATGGGCTGGGCACACTGGACATTCTGAGACAGGGCTGAAGGCAGCTTGAATGTTTTTGGACTGCTTTTAAATCTCATTGGCTTCCTAGCAAGTGCATTCACACAGTACAGTTTTAAATATGACCTTGGAAGGGCAAAATGTGAGGCACACTGTGGCAGGGTGCCCTCCCAAACTGGTACAGCTCCAAGTTCCTCCATGCATTCAAATCTGACAAAACAGAGCCTGAATTCCCTGCTCTCCCTGCTCCACCTCTACAATGATTAATAAGAGCAGAAGCTTCTGTGCTATCTTCTCTTTTATCTCTCACACAGACTTGTATTTATATTGTTGCTAATGGCTGTGGCTGCTGGTTCCTCAGCATCTTAGAAATCTTTGCAGCATCCAAAACTCACATTTTCCTTTCTATGCCTACTGCCAAATCCTTTTATTACTGCTTTTTTTGGCTGATACTGCACTGTAATTCAGTGACCTACTGTTTAGAGCCTGCTCACACCTGCATGGACTATAACATCTCTCAGGTAACCTCTAAGCCATGTACTTCAGGTACCAGCAGCAGCCTTGCTATTATAAACAGAGTAAAATAATCAATACAATAATGTAGCTGAAGAACTGCATGATTCTTTGGCCAGTCTATAAGATACTATGATTAAAATTATCTCAGATATCCACATGATATTTTCAAAGTACAAAACAAATATAATCCTAATTTACAAGGAAGCACCACTCACCTGTATTCCCTCCTACTCATTTTGTTTGGAAATAAAACAAAAATTCAGTATGTTAGAGCTGAAAAGCTAAAAACACTAAATCAGAAACAGAAGATGCTCATCCCTTGACAATCTGTGTCCATCTATAAAGAAAAATAAAGGTTTCATGTGCTGAAAAGTGCATGAGACAACTCTGCACTAAGGTGTCACAGACATCTTTTTATGAAAATCCTTTCTTAGGATTTTTTCTTCCTGAGAAGTTGAGAAGCTCTAAGAACAAAATGTAAACAAGGGTTATCTGCTGCTATAGAATGCAACAGGCGCATCTGTGATTGGTCTCGGGTGGATGTTTGGATTTAGTGACCAGTCATGGCAGAGATGGGTCTCGTTCTCTGTCCAAGCCAGTTGCCTTTGTTATCATTCTTTTCTATTCTATTCTTAGCTTAGCTAACCTTCTGAGATGAAACTTTTCCTTCTATTCTTTTTACTATAGCTATAATGTAATCTATATATAATAAAATAACAAATCAAGTCTTCTGAAATATAAAGTCAAATCCTCATCTCTTCCCTCATCCAAAGACCCCTGTGACCACTGTCACACTAAGGTGGTTCATTTTCCTCTTTGCACCATCTCCTGGTGCATTCTGGATTCATGGCTGGTGTGAGGATTATAATTTCAATCTCTTCATTTTATGGCTACCACTTCTTTAAATCCTCATCTGGGAGGCTGCACGCAACTTCACCTCTCTTTAGAAGCACAGCCCTTGCCTGCTGGCACCCAGAGCAGCAGAGTGAGGCAGTGGGGATGAGAAGCAGTGGGGACACAGTGGGGACCAGCCCAGCCCTGTGCAGCTGCCATGCTCATTCAGGGCCCTGTCAGCCTGTTGCTGCTGACAGGGCCCTGAAAGGGCTGCCTGGAGCTGGGGCTAGAAGGCAGTTCTGCTGTCTGATAAAGCAAGTGGATGTGCTGCATGTCCTTGTGATCTGTGATGCTGGATTCCCCATCTTTCATGATTCAATCAATTTTTTGTTGCAGAGAATGGGGGGTGGAGAGCAGGAGGGAAAAGCCTGGATAAAAAGCTCTTTCTTTCTTCCCTTCTTTGGACAGTCTGGTTTGGTTTCTTTTATCTTGACTGTAGGAAAGGATAAAATAGCCTGCTTTGAGACTTGTGTAAACGTTATGAGCAAAAAAGTTTTGTTTGCTCTTCCCTTCATGATTGAAAGCTACAAGCCATTAAAATCAGCTGTCAATTTTAGAAATGCTCTTGACTGTGCATTTTAGATACAGCTGTACCTAACATTTGTAACTGTTCAGAAAGCCAGGCACCTGCAGCAGCCTGGCCAAAGAAGTGTACAAGAGTAACACTAAGCAGCAAATAAAATACTGCTGATGTAACCCACGCCACCCTTTTCCTTCCCTCTTCTCTTCTTTGTTCCACCTGGAGCTGTGCTCATTCCTGTTCCCTCCCTGGTAGCCCTGAGCATCCCTTCCTCCCTAGAGATGCCCAGTTCCTCTCCCCGTTGAGATCTCTGAGACTCTAGATTTTGTACTAAAAGTCCCCAGTGACTTTGAGTTGTCACTGTGGTCTCTTTCCCAGCTATGACCTGCTTCATGCACAGCATGTTTGCTTGACTATGGATGCTGCAGCCTCTGTTTCTGCCCTCGTGTCAAAATTACAAGAACAGGGCATTAGATACAGAATTAGAATTATTCCAGAATAATTTCACTGACAGAATATTTCTGGAGCATCACTCAGATCCCAGAACATTTGCTATTTAACTAAAGCAAGTTTTCCTGGAGTCTGTACAGATGTAAACCTTTTCTCCATCCTTGAACAGGTATTGCACAAATGCTTTTTCTCAGTAACCATTCTTTCAGTCACCACATACCATCATGAAATAGGAAAAAAAAAAAGAATAAAACTGACCACATGAGGGAACTGTGGTCAGACTGTTCCTAGGGGAAGCTGGGTTAATGAAAAGGCCCTTTTCCAGCTTCTTTTTGCTTTGCTGCTCTTTGGAGAAAACTTCCAAATCAGAAAGTGTTTTATGGATGCCTTGCTGCCAGGCTGGTAACTGATTCTACCACCTCATTAGCTAATCCATTCCCAAATTAAATATGGACTGGATTCAACAGGCACATATACAGGAAGGGGTAAAGTAGATGAGTGTAATGGAAGTGTAATTGGTTTTAATGTGTTGTAATGTCAGTAAATGCTCTGCATTAATTGGTGTCCCAGGGCAATCTGTCTGGTCTCCAACCTAACTGCTGCTCATAGACAGTGGAGCTTGGGGAGAAATATATACAGAGAAAGCTTTTATGTTTTTTATATCCCCTGGTATAAATGACAAATCAAATGACATTGGGATGGAAAAAGGACACTGAATAAAGCAAAATGCCTAGGATGATAGTAAGGTAGATTTGCCCTCACTTGCCTAAGGTTTTATCAGCTCAACACAATGACTTGCAGCCCTACTTTTACCCGACCCACTCTCTCAATCTTCACTTGACTTTTCAGTAAAGATGGCAAGGGCCTTTACTGTGACAGATACAAAAATGGGATGTAAGTCACCACATCACCTGATGGCAAGGACAGCAGGAAATTCCTGAGGGCAGCCAAGCAGCAGAGTTCAGCCACAGGTGCTGCCAGATTAGGGAGAACCAGGAAGGATAAAAGCAACCATGAAGTTGTCCCAGCTAAAAGTTTACCCTGCAAGACACTGCACCATGTGGCAGGGACCCTTTGGAAAACCAAAATAAAGGTCTGGTGCCTGCACAAGAGGCACAGTCTGTCTGGCACCAAAACATCTTCTCTAGTAAATGATCTTTTCTAGCCTTTTTCTTCTGTGGAGGAGAAGATGGCTGTGCTGGAAGAGCCAGTCAGCCCTTGGGATTTCTGCTGGATGCTTGGGAAATCACAGCAGAATGTCCTGGTGTCCCTGTGTTTGCAAAAGGAGGCATTTCCAACAGCAGAGACACCTAAAAGCTAGAATTGTGTTCTCACAGCTACAGCAGTAAGAGGGGATCAATTCATGTAGGTCACTTTGTCTTGAAAATTGCATGAAAATGTAAAGAAAGGGAGCAATGGAAAAAAACCAGTAATGATGTATTCAAGAAGGAAATAAGTAAAGATCAAATAATTTCATTATAAGCTAATGATGTGTCTTTTGGTTGAGTTCGCTTGCATCATAAGCCAGCTGTGTATATTTTTAGCCATAACTGAAGAGAAAAGTATCAAGTTATTACTAGTCTCCTGGACTGCCTGGATTTTTTCATTTTCCTGGAAAGCTGTTGCTCTCTTCAGCAAGGTATGGACAGAGTAGTACAATTTTATGGTCTGCTCATGGGGTCACAGCCCACACCAAGCCATCAGCAATGGCTGGTTTGCATTCAGAGTACACACCAGCACCTTACAAACAGGTTCAAATTGCAACTACACTACAGGAAAACAAAAATAGATAAGCACATTCCCTTGGCAGAAAGACAACCTTCCCATTTATGTTTCAGAGTATGGAAAATAATTATCTGTGCAGGGGTGTTCACCTGCTACTGAAATTTCTCAGCTTCAGACAAAGAATTTTGTAACTGTTGAAAATGAGGGCATGATGGTTCAATTCCTCTGATTCTCAGGCTTCCATGTAGCTCAGTGGAAATTTAGCCAAAAGCAAAAAGACATGGAGTCTCAGATAAAACCAAAAACTCTCATTAAATCAAGTGTAAAATGTCTTCCACTAATAGTAATTCACAATTTAAGTGGGTTCCCTCTGAATGCACAGATGCCCTTTTTCTGTTAGCTCTCTGGAAAGAGCCCAGCAGTGTGGTTTGCTGACAAAAAATGTCAGAATAAATAGCTCATCTATGTCATTTTTGAATCTGAAAATGTTATAATTTCTGCCAGCAAGGCAATTCTAATAGTTTCACAGACTCACTTAGGGACAGAGGCTTAGTTCATGCCATACTGCAAGTGCATAGCTGAAAAGCCACCAAGAAGTCACAAAACAAATCCCTGCAGGAAAATGCTTGCAATTAATTTCCAGTAATGAAAGCACCCATGTAGAACAGCATGTAGGAACTGTTCAGGAACAACAGGCTTATGGAAGAGTGGGACCAAAAGAAAAAAAAAAAGGCGTGAGAATTATTGAGAATTATTTGCTAATTTAAAATATATTAGTGAGTATAGGATAAATATGTCAGTTTAAAAGCATTAATATAGGACTGGTACATGACATTTCAGGCTTTTCTCAATTTTGTGACAGGGTTCCAGAGCAGAGGAGGGCAGAAGACGTCAAGGGATGGCAGCAGCCCTCAACTCTCATATTTGATGGGACCCCCATGGCAGGAGAAAGGAATGATAAATCTGACTCCATGTTCTCAGAAGGCTAAGTTATTATTTTATGATACTATATTATATTAAAAAATGCTATACTAAACTATACTAAAGAATACAGAAAGGATACAGACAGAAGGCTAACAAGATAATAATGAAAACTCGTGACTCTCTCCAGAGTCCTGACACAGCTTGTCCCTGATTGGCCAATGAGTGAAAACAACTCACAGCAGAATCCAATGAAACAATCACCTGTGGGTAAACAATCTCCAAACACATCCCACATGAGCACAACGCAGGAGAAGCAAATCAGATAATGATTGTTTTCATTTTTCTCTGAGTCTGCTCAGCTTCCCAGGAGAAAAACCCTGGGCAAAGGAATTTTTCAGAAAATGTGAATGCCACACTCACCTTCGTGGTGTGCACAGCAGGACACACTGCCAGGCTCCCTGGAGTGCCTCTGAGTGCTGGGTCCCTCAGGGCTCTCTGCTCTCTTTGCTCTCCTTGAGCTCTGTTCCACTGTGCTCACTGACACCAGATTGCTGGCAGGGAAACAGAAGGAAATGTTGTTTAACAGAAGTTGCAGAATGAGACTGCAGTATGAGTATTATTACAGCTAAACATTGGAAACATTACAAAAAACACAAGGGCAAACAACCAGGTAGGTGGTGAAGTCCAGCAAGCTCTGTGTGCTGCCTCTACATGGCCAGAAAGTTTTGTGGTCTCATCCCTTTCTCTTTTTCTGGTTTTTATTCCACAACACTTTAGGTTTATCTGCTGTTTTTTGCCTTGTTTTGCCTATTGGGGCTGGTACTGTGAGGCAGTTTTAGAGGTCAAGCGTCATCCCAGCCTTATGAGTAGTCAGTACAGACAGGGACCAGTGGCATCAGGGGAAAGAACAAATTCAGGGCAAGGGAGGCAACCTCTGAACTCCTAATTAATTGTACTGCCAACTTAACAGCTACCTCTTCAAGGTTTCTTAAATTACAGACAACAGCTCTGTATTTATCAGTCCAGAAAGTTTTGGGGTATTTTTCCTATTAATTTGTCCAGTCATTTTTTCAACCTGTTTAGATTTTTAACTATGATGGCAACCTGAATAGAAACAGTTCCACCACTTAAGCATACACTGGGTTTTTAACAGAGAAACCACAGGATTCACATATAAGCCATGTAAAAATATATTTAGATATAGGCTATATGTTGAAATTCATGTACACATATAATGTATAATATTATAAAATATGTATATTTAAATTAAATATTTTAATACGTATATTTTAAAAAGTATGACTGGCATAAACATATTGTAAAACAGTCATCTCCAATGCATTCTCTACCAGGGACAAATTGAAAATGAACTCTGCAGGGCATCATTAACACAAAGAGTGGAGGCTGAGAACATCAACTGTGTTTCTCTTCACCATCCCACCTCATTTCTTTACAGCCCACTCTTGGGGGGAAAAGGAGATAAAAGCTGTTCCAAATGCTGCTTGTAAACATGACGCCTCTTGCAGAGCATCCTGCCCCTGGGATGATGCAGCTGGGTAAAGAATATTCTGGATTAGGTCAAACCCAGGCATTTCCCAGAGGGCCAAGAGGGAAGATATCTATGTGAAACAGGGCTCAGGGCTCTTCCAGACCAGCTTTTTTAAAAAGCACCTAGAGCTAACTCTTCCTTCACTATGTTTGCTTTCAGTTGCACAGAAAAGAAGTTGAGATTTCCTTCTAAATATTTCCAACATTCAAGCAATTAAAAAAGGAGTATGGAAGGTTCTAATTAAAAGAATTCACAGACAGAAAGCTAATGCATGGAGAAAAGCCTTTAGCTCCATCCCATGACTGCTAAATATGTGTTTTGGAGCCAGCCCTACTAATGAGGTGAAGATTAGAAAGCACGTAGTTTGAAAAGGCATAATGTGCTTTGACAGAGAGCAGAGAGCCCAGGCAGAGGTCTCTCACCACAGAGGTGAGCTAAAGTCCCTAAACTCTTGGCAAGATATGAGCATGGCATGTTGACATCTTGCTGGGTATTTGCAATGATGAATGATGCTAAGCAAGAGAGTTTATTTCAGCCTCTCACTCCAAGGCAAAAGCTACCTGCAATCCATTCTCCTGCCCTTTGGAACCTCTCAATGCCGAGCTGTTGACTGCTTTGAGCCACATTCTGCCTGACTTTGTGAGTGCTGTTTTGCAAGCCTACCTGGAAGACTAGGGGAAAAAAAAAAAACACCTTCTCTTTTCCTGGCAAGAGGCCAGGGTGTGCACTGCAAGCACTAGATACACGTAGGAAGAAAACTTATCCTGTCATGTCTCCAACTCGCCAGGCAAAACCTCCTCCAAACTGTAAACAAAGCTTAAAAGTTCAGTTTACTTGTGGCTCATATTCTTTGCACGCTTCCCTGTCAGCCTGCTACCTTTCTTATCCTGTATTTATTCATAATTTCTCATTTTGTTCTTTCCTCACATAGTTCAAGCTGACTTTCTGGTGTAGATAATGGCTACCCCTTTTTTGTCACTGGTGTGGAATGACTGAAAATGACCAATCACATCCATGAATTGTCTAACTCTGTTCCAACAGCATGGCTGCGGTTCTATGCCAGACTTTCTGGTGAATAGAAGGTTGTGACTTGTAGGAATGTCAGTCTAGTAGTTCCTAAATTACGTGGTGGTTCGTGATACAAAAAAAAATCAGATTCTTATACAGTTGTTTCTTTTTCCATGGATATGTACAAAGTGTCTCTGCATGTCTAAAGGCAGCTTCTTTTAGTTTAGAATCATTCCCACTTGACTATCACTATCTGCCTGCATGAAAAGTCACCTCTCTCTTTTTCATAAACCTCCTCTAAGTATGAAAAGCACGAGGCAAATTCAGCACCCCAAGCCTTCTGCTCCAACTCATGGATGTGGCATTTCCAGATTAAACGGTTGGATTTGATGATATAAAAGGTCTTTTCTAGCCTCAATGATTCTCTGGTTCTCTGTGCTTGATTCTGTTTTTCCAAGGCTCTCTGACAGTGGCTGACCCTCTGGATCAATAGCACGGCCAGCCAGCTGCAGCCCCAGGCCTGCTCTCTCTGGCGTTCACACCTCCCAGCTGGCAGTGGCACAGAGAGCTAAATATGTGATTTTGTGCTGCCAGAGGCTCCCACACGCCAGGCACTTGGCTGAGGGCTCCTGTCAGTGCAGCTGCTGATATGGGAGCAGGGGGAAGAGCATCGGGCTGGCGACAGCTCACCCGCCTCAAACACAGAGCAAGTGAGGAACTGGGCTGTGCACAAGAGGGGCCTGTGGGTGCCAGGATAATAGTGGTTAAGTTTATGTAGCCCCTTGCAACTGAAGAATTTAAAGGGTGTCCATATGAGGTTTTGACAGAGAAAAGCAGCTCAGGTGCTGGTTTGAGGCCTCTCAGGAGATGCTGATCCCTTGTGGGAGGAAGCCCTAAATCTGTCAGCGGGAAAAGCCAGATTAGGTGTGGTCCTGCAGAGCTATTCCCAAACCATCCCTATTCTCACTCCATGGCCCCTTCCTGTGCTCTCTTGTTTCCAGGAATTCTTGGCCTGCTGTTGAGAAATGCGGCTTTGCCCTGGTTCCCAGCAGGGCCGTGAAAGGAGCGGGGTATCCAGGCCCAGCCGCGCATTCCCCGGGACAGGAGCTGCCCTGGCACCTGCTGTGTGTGACACAGAGCGCCTGGAGCTCACCAGGGCCACTGCTCAGCCTCCCTCCCTCCCTCAGCTGAGACAAGGGGAACAAAAGCAGGGACTTTGTCTCCCCATACCAACACCAAGGAGGAGGCAGTGAGCTCCCACTGTCCCCTCTGTCCCATCCTCTCAGCTGTGCTGTGTGGGCAGTCCTTCCATCTGGCAGTGGGACTTCAGATAAATTCACTCACTGCTGTAATGCACAGCTGTAGTCCACTTGTCTTGTACATATTTGGGTCCCTGTATTCCGAGCTATTAAGACACTTCAGTTTTTAAATTCCTAAACACTTTTGAAGTGCTGCCTTCCAGTTTAGCAGCTTGCAACCTTATTGGAAGGGCAAACTACCAAGCAAAACTCCAGTCAGCCTCATACACTTCATTTCCCTAAGCTCCCTCAGCATCTAGCAAGGAAAGAGGCCCTTTGTGCCATCTTTCAGATTTGCTAAACTAGCCCTCTAGTGTGAATCGCCTTCTGAATGGACTTGTCATGCTCCATTGACTACAGAAGGAGCTTAGGGACAGCCTCTGAGATTAACCTCTGACCCCACACACAGGGGTGGTGGGTGCTGAGCACTGCCAAACTGCATGAAAGCCTCTGAATCAAAGGTGTTAACTGAGAGTGTATCACTAAACTGCAGCATAAATCACAATAGTGGCTGTTACATCGTTGTTGTGATTGCTGCTAACAACAGCAAGTAAAGTGTATTTCTGGATTTAAGATTAGACTGTTTTTCATCTCCCTCGATGAAGCCTCTAGAGACCTGTAGCACAAATGCTGCAAAGTAGGAAGGCTGCCTTTTCCATTGCCTTTTTCTTACTCTGTTGTACCAGTTTATTGTGACCCTTATGTGAAAGGTCGCAGGGCACCCTGCACTGAAAGAAAATTGACTGGTCTTTTTCCTTTGCATGTGAACAGATAGAGCAGGAGCTTATTTAGGGAGCTCTCCTGATAAGACAGCAAGCAGCAATTGTGATAACCCAGGCCCAGTTCAAATTCAGCTACTTACCAAACAGTGTTTATCAGAGGGAGTGCATGTTTTGTCTCTGAGACACTCAGTTATACAGGGGGTGTGATGGACCCCTGTCAGCAAAGGAGGACAGCAGCAAAGAGAAAGTGGCACTTCATTCCCAGCTAAGGACAAATGGAGACCTGCTCTTGCCACCCCTTTTGACACTGGGAAGTGTCCTGTTGAGTCAGTAGGACTACGTGCACTGCGCTCATGTAAATTGTTACAGGACTGAGATATTACATATTTTAGGATCTTTGCATATTATATCAGGAGTCTCAACACATTTCTCCATGCTGAAAATGGGCCAGTTCAAATTTGGAATATATCCAAAATCAGGTCCTGAATTCAATATAAATCCTTTTTAGTATATCTTGTCAGATATACTAAATATATGTGTGTATATATATATATTTATATATGACCCATATATTTTTATATGTCAGATATACTTGGCATACCTTGCAGCCAGTTCCAGAAACCACCCAGGCAAATCTATATTTGGGACAGATTTCTTCAATGCCCCAGTCTGTGTCCTTTCTTGTGTCATTTTCTAATACATGGACCCAGTTTTTTGTTGTGTTGATCTTTACACCAGGGATTCTATTCCCACTTTTAAAAACCACTTCTCCCCAGAATTTCTTCCCATATCTTCTAGCCCCACTGAAGTTTTAAGACTATTTACAATAGTGACTCCATGTAATTGCAGGCATCATGGACACGTTACTTCTCAGGTAATCACTTCAGTTCTGAATTCCAGTTCAGCAGCATGAGTTCTAAACCCAAGAACAAAGTAGAGGAAAAGGAAGAAAGCAAACAAGCAAGAAAGAAATGAAGAGAAAGGAAGGGGAAAACAACAATAGGGATAATATTGCCTTGTGTTACATCTCTTTGACTACTATCTCCACCATGAATGCTTTAAGGAGGAACTGGAAGCTGGTTCACCCTTCCAGCTGGAGATTCCTACTGCATCAAGCACATCCCCAGGCAGCCACTACACCCTGCTGAGCCCCACTGTGCACCCTGGAGCAGCACCCACTGCACTTGACCAAGGTTGAACATCTAGATCCCATGGGCATCTCCAATGAATTGTAATGAGTCATAAAAAATTTTAAAAAGCAATGGAATAAAAAAGCTTTCAGCCAGAAAGCCCCCACATAATTATACAGGTGCAGAATGCTTTTATTAGGAATAGTAGGGTTTTAAAATTTTTTATCGGGGGGAAAAATCTGTAACTCAAAATGCAAGGGGATGCAAGTTAATTATCATCATGGAAAGATCTTTCCTTTTTCCCCATTCCCAACATAAAACACTTTTCCCTTACTCTGCCTCCAGAAATTCCAGTAATAAACACCACTAATAAAAACTCTTAAATAGCTGTTGATTAATTGAAAACAATCTTTTTAAGACAGATTTTTTTGGCGTGTTTTGGTCTTGCAAGGCTTTATGTACTGAACAGAACAAAAACAAAACAATTATTACTGACCTTTTCAGATCCAGTATCTCATCTTTTGCTGCTGTGGTAGAAATGGTGTAAAGCAGCAAATGAAAAGTGTTAACTAAGAAAGCAGAGACTAAATAAACACAAACAAAAAACATTCTTTGCCAATGAAAAGGATAATTTCAGTGATGATTGTGTAGCAACAAAGCCTTTTGTAACTCAGGGTACGCAGTAAGGATGGAGACATTTTTCTGTAAAAGATAGTCTCTGTGTGTATGCGTATTTGTATTTAATGTCAAATCTCATTTGACCACAAATGTAATAATCTTTCTTCAGAAATGCTCCCAGTGAAGATTTTGTAACAGAATTGTGTTTTACTACAAGATTACAGGGTTTTTTCCTTCCATTTGCGTTTCACTGGAGACAATTAGCACCAGCTAACTAAGAAAAACAGAGAGAATCTAATGTAGGTAAATTCCCATATTACCATAAAAGATAATAATGGATAAAAACCTGGATTTCTACTTTGTGAGAAGGTTTCATCCTGGACATGAGGAGTTCATTTTGCAAATTCCCTGTTCTCAGTGAAAATCAGGTGCTGCTGCATCATCTGCAAGGCAAGGGATGAAGTGAGTGTGTCTCTATGTCTGTGTGAGGGTGACTTTCCCACATTTGAGTTTTAATTACAAGTGTGCAAGGGCAGAGGGATGATGAAGTGCAAAAAGGCTTTGAACTTCAGCTGTGGTAGTGCACCAGATTATCTCTGGGGTTCTAAAGGCCTCAAGGAGGCTTTGTGCTGCTAGAAGATACTTGCCTGCAGAAATCTCACCCCACTCACCTCTGGTGGTCCTCCTTCCATCCAGACCCACCTAATGAAGCACCATTCCCAAAAGCTTGGAGCACAAAGTGGAGCACAACTTGGGTCTCTTCTTCATGAAGTCCTCTCCATTCATCCACTCCATACATAACAAACCAAAAACGTCCCAAGACCCTGCTCCAGGAAAGCAACCCAACCAAAAAGAATGGGTGTAAAAGCTCTGTTCCATGTTCATAGCTCAGTCAGTATCTGAGGACAGAGGTGGGGAGGACATGAGAAATCCAGAACTGTGTCTCCAGCATGATGGAGCTTAGGGAAGTTAACCATGACTTGACACACTCCTCAAGCAGCTCACATTTCCTGACAGGATCAGATACCTCACATGGAAGTACAAGAGCATCTTAAAACTCTCTCACTACCCTCTAAGATAAAAATATGCCAAGGAGCACATTAAAAGGGAATTAACATTTTTCTTTTGTAATTAAACAATAGTGAGCACTTGGTCTCCTTTCCAAGGATAGGATTTAGGTTTCTGAGTCCATTAGTGCTTTGAAGAATGTACTGTCAGTTTTTATACCTTACAATACTTAATTTTCTTCCAAACAATTTTAGAAGCCTATATCAATCTCCTTGTCTTGTAAAAAATAGGAAGCATCTCCCTCTTTTGGCAGTGACTGATGGAATGGTTTTCATGAAGTAATTAATTATTCTAAGATTTTAACTAATAGTTGGACACAGAAAAAACCACCCAGAGAAATTGGAATGTGGCTTCTTTGTTCTACTCTTGAGTCTTACCACCTCTCGCCAAACACACACCCACACATATTAAAGTGACTATTAAAGTAAAACAGCTGAGCATGACAAATCTGGGAATGAGGGTTTACCATTGCTTACCTGATAGCGTAATTTTTAAAAAAATCAAACTCTTCATCTGTAGTCCATCATTGTGTCACTATCACACAGGTTGAAATAACTGTATACTAAAACAAGCTGCTTAAAAGAACTGAAAAGTGCCAGGAAATTGGGACAGACAGGCTTTAGTGGGCACAAACCAAAGAAATGTTTCCCGCTAGATTCGCTTTCTGGCAGACCTCTTTCTACAGACTAAAACTTTTTTTGAATTTACAGATCTCTTTGTGTGACAAGCCACACCTACACCCTACAAAAACCAGTATAATAAAGATACACCATTATATATTTAGAATTAATTTAAGAAACTCCAGAAACAGTTTCCACAACCAAATGAGAACACCATGTGTCTGTGTATTAGTTTATTTAATTCTTTATCGCCACTAAGAGCAAGTAAATTACGCTGATACAATTGGTAAACATATACATTCACTAGAGCCCCCCAAAATCCCACAGAGCTAAGGGAAACATCAAGGGATGTTACAGGATTAATGCTTTCATTCTACAATATGGATATATGGCTTTCATACAAGTTTTAAAAAATTGAAAAGGTAACACACTGCTAGCTTACAAAATCAATATACAAACTGGAAAAAAAAGGAAAAGGAACAGGAAAAGAAAGTAACCCATAAGAAGATATCATATAGCACTGGTTTAATAGATATATACAGAATTAGAAATCCATTGAATATGATATTCAGGCTTTGTTATTTTGACTTTCATTTCTTTTTTCGATTTACCATTCAAACTACAAGAATTAATATGATCTCTCTCTTACTTTTATTTTTCCATCCTATTTTACCCATTTTCCTCACTTTTTATTGGCAGAGAAAAAGACCTTTCCTGTCTGTACACATCCCTATAAGAAGTCTCTTTCCTGCTCTCTTATAAGCCCTCTTTAGGGAATATGGGTTAATGCTATTAACTCTACTCAATCATTAGATATTTAGATTATATCTGGCCATAGTCCATAAAGCTGTTTGATTTTGTTATCACAGGAAGAGAAAACAGGGGAAAGTAGATCGGTGCCTAGTATCATGTATTCATTCCCATTCTCTGCATTTTGCTCCATATAACTTTTTTCTCCTTTGAGTGACTTCTCATCTGCTCTTTAGGCTTGATGATTTATTTCACTCTAGAATAAAAAAAAATTAACATGCTGAACCAGACTCCATGCACAAAATAACCTCAGTTCTACCTTTGAGTAACATCATGAAAAGAAAAATAACAGGAAAAATAAGTCTGCTAATTCAAATTAATACAAATTGGGGNCTTTCCATCACTGCATTCAGGGTTACAGGTTTTGTACAGTCTTTAACTTTCAATGCAATGGGAATACTTGTGCACCTCCGTTTTTAACTCAACAAAAAATCCACTCTCTGGACACATTTTCAGTTTTGTTGCAGGTTTGTTTGTTTTTGGTTTTTTTGTTATCACGGGTTTTTTAAGAAAGGAGTCAAATCTGTAGGTACAGCTTTTACACATACAACTCAAAGCCAAGTGGTTTAAAGGCTACGAGATTCCTACAGATTTCTTTAGCCATATGGGACTCCATGACATCCAAACTTAAATGGTAAACTGCAGAAAGGGCTAAAGGACCATACAACCCCACCAATGAGATTATAATAGTTGAATTCTCATGCTTTCCCAGATTCTTGCTCAGTTCAGAGTGGTGAGGCCACAAGACAGATAGCTATTGGTGAAGGGTGGCAGAAAAGGGGCCATTAGGAAAATTATTAGATTTCAGCATTGTTTAGTTTTGGTCCAAAAGCAAAGTTTGATGCTGCTGTGAATGAGACTACCTACACCTTCTCCAAATGCAAACATCACAGGTGGAAGAGGCTCTCTCCATGCTCTACACCTGCTCAGGCAAGTCTTTCACTATCCCTGAAACCACAATAATTTGATGATAAAAGAGGACAGTGGTAAAGGATACAGCTGCTTGCCACTATTTATCTAGTGAAGGTAGTTTTCTGTTTTCTATGGTTTTTTTGTTTGAAGACAGACACTCCTGCATCAATGTCTCTAACTTTTGAGATGATAATTTGATAATTTCTGTCCCCTGGGAAGCCATGACAAGGTCAAGTTATGAGGGAAGTTTTACCAGCAATCCATCCTCCCAGCAAATCCAGGGACACTCTTTCCTCAATATCATACTTCCTTGTTCATTGTCATACAGTGATTAAAAAGTTGCAACTGTGTCTTTTAATTTCAGAAGGACACAGTTGGAGAAAATTTGTGGTATGGTTTTCCTGGGACTGTCTTGCAACAATCCAGGAAGAAATGAAGAATATAGTCTCAAGGATGAGGAGAGATCATCAACATCCCCAGAAGTTCTACTGAGGAGTGTCTTAGCAGAATTGACAGAATAAATGCTATCAAAATTATGAGTAAGTGTGGGAAGGCAGGCAACAGGTATAATCTGCCTCAGCAAAGGAGAGAACTCAGTCTCAACTTCAGAGAAGTGCTGTCCTAGAGAATTAAAATGGACTGAATACAAGACACCTACCCCCACTGACGTACTGTTTCTCCTCAGGAGGATTTGGGAGACATTCTTCATGTGGAGACATGCAATCCCATGGCTGTGGGATATCAAAATTGCATCCA
>WBNQ01080310.1:1353-12340 GCA_013401375.1 Spizella passerina
TCTGCCAGCTGACAATAAAGGAAATCATAATCAAGCATCACCAAAGAAACATGTTTTTCTTTCCTAAAAGCAGTTTACTTTATTGAGTAGAAGCCTTCAGCTCTGGGAGATTTATATTGTTCTTTTTTCCTTCCATCAAGTGTCAGTCGCTTCAGATATTCTCAATTCCTGCACAGAAAAGATGCCTCTGACTCCACGTTATCCTGAAATGATTAATTTCTATGGGAGTAACAAAAAAATGCAACCATACAAAATAACAGGTGCAATAACCACCTATATTGCTTTCTGTGCATCCAGAGCTTTATTTTTTCACTATATGCAAAGATTCCCAGTGGGATATTTCCTTGTGAGAAGCAGAAAAGGCTGATACAGAATTAGTGGTGGAAGTTTGTATGTGTATGTGAGTGAAGAGAGAGGGAGGTCTTTGATGAAGTCACTTGTATTCCTATCAGGACAACAATTTAAAATGACATTTTTTAATTCAACTTGAGGCATTTGTAGATATTTTATTTTTCTCCTCACTCGTTTTGAGAAATTACCAAAACTAAACCACAGCAGTTTGCAGAAAAACTCAGTTGGTAGTCCCTTCATTATCAATTGCTGGAAAATTATGCTTACATCTTAAAATACAGCCCAAGAAATGGGAAAATTTGGGTTAACCACAAATCATAGAAAAGTAGGTCTGTCAATATCCTCTGTAATTTATCTACTATTCCATTCCAGATTTTTTTTCTAAACTCTCCTGAAGATCTGCAGTGATGGGATTCCTCAACTTGCTTTTACAAGCTCAGGTTTAAAAACCTGCTCCAATATGCTTGGGTATTTACTTTTCTCCATTATTTGTAATCTCAGGGTTGAAAACTCAATAAACAAGAGAAATTTCCTGTGGGACATGGGAGGCTTGTTAATGAGTTAGCTGAAGGCAGGGGTCTTTAAAGCCTTCTAGACCTGACCTGTTTCATATTTCAATTTGGATTATGGACTTTGCTATTACTATTTTTCTTGGGATATTTTCTACCTGAGAACAGGTAATTCTTTTTACCTTCCTCCTGCAGGAATCCTTAATGCTGACCCCTACTGTGACCAGCTGGCCATCTTTCCATCTTTTTTCTCCTAGAGACTGCCTTTACTTGAGGAAAAGCAGAGTTTGCAGATGGGATATTACAAATAAAGGCAGAAACAAGTAATAGCACCCTTCTTGCAACTTTCTTCCACACCACAGGAAAATCTACCCTTCTAACACTTCCAGCCCAGCTGGAGGCAAGAAAAATTAGAGGTCTCACAGAAGAAGCTAAGATCAAGATGTTCAAATGGTTGAGTATTTGAAATAAACATCTTATCTCTTGAGCTAGCCCAGCAGTGGACATTTTTTGATTTTCCCTTTCATAAGTTCTGACACCTTTTTTCAGCAGCAAAAGCCACCACTGTTCATGCTGCTAACTCAAAAATCCAAATAAGGGGAAGAGATTTGATCTACAGTTCATTGATATCTAAAGCTCAATTAAGAAGACCACTATCTGTTGAGCTACATCAGGTTCATTGTTTTCTCTCTTGGCCAACCCAAGTTTAGGTGCACTGAAGTTTCCTTTAGATGGAGTTTGTAAGATTTTGGGGAAGGAAATCCCTGCATCTATCCCACTCGTATTCCTGGCAATTTTGGGGGTCATATTTGAGATTCTCCATGACTCTCAGGGCATGGATCAGCTGGAAGTCTCCTGACTTCTGATAAGTCCAGTGCTGCTCCAGTGTCAGCTCTGCCTATTTATTAGCAAATGCCTGGTCTTCAGGCTATCAGATCTGACATGGAGGTGATTCCTCCACATAAATCATAATAAATGGTGCCCATGCACACAAATACACTTGACCCACTTGTGATAAGTACATTTCAGAACCAATTATTTATCTCCCTCTAACTTTTATAGTTCGATTTAGCTGAGGAACAAAATGCTGTAGGGGATGAACAGTCTTGAAAGTCTCACTTTATAAATTGCTGTATTATAATTACAGCCCAATTAAAATTCAGTGTTACTCTCTTCATTAATTATCATCTCCAGCCTTACAAATAAGTTGGGAGAGACTGCTGTTCTGTAGAACATGCAGCTGCAGAACATCCCCTGCCTGCTCTGTCCAAGAGAAAACCACGGCTGAGTTTTGTGCTTCAATAATAGAGATTACAGCAAGGACAACTCATGGTTTGCTCTTTCAGCCTCACAACCACTCTATTCCATGGTTCACAAACACTCAAAATCAAGAGCTCTTGCTTCAGAGGGTATCAAGAGCTCTATGTCCTGTGAACAGCAATTGGAGGCCATGGGATGAGGATTCACAAAATCTGCTGATAGGACAGCTAAGCCACAGAAAAACATCAAGGCTGCACAATCATGTTCAGCCACTGCATGAACTCAGTCTGCTCCTTATAACACAACAACATCTCACTACTTTAACCTTAATTTGTGAAGATGTTTCCCCTTCCTTCTGGGACGTACATAAAGGCACAATAAAATCTGCATGGAACTCAACCTGGATCAGGCCAGGGCTGGCAGGTGATGGGAAGTTCACAAGCCCAGTCTGAAGGAGCAAGAACTCCTAACTTCAGGCTGTGCTTACAAACACAACAACACAGGAACTCATTCCAATTAAACAATTTAGAAATGGTTAAATTCCCAAGGAAGTCGATGTAATAATTTATCATATATTACTCTACACACCTTGTACTTCACAAAGAATTACTTGCTTCAAATGCTGTAGTGCTAGTGCTTGCTTAGGCTATTAATGCCAAGTCTCTCTGAGTGCCATGCAGGAATTGTCAGGAGTCAGAAAAACAGGAATATATTGCTCAGTTATGGCCACTGTAATTTTTCCCAGTACAAAGCAAATGCCTCCAAAGATTGCTGCCCCATGCCACACATACATTACTGGCCCAACCAAAGCTCAATCATCCTTCTTTCCACCAAAAGAATATAGTCACAAACTGAGCAAAAATGCCACTTCTCTTATAAGTTTCTCATTCCACGACCATCTCAAAAAGATGAGTTTGTTTGGCAGGCTCCCCATTTAGAGTGATCATGTATTGTGTTACACTGGAGTTCGTACCATCCAAAGCACCTGTTTCACTAATTCAGAGTTTATAGAATTTAGTTGGTCCAATGCACTATTCCACCTCTAATTAAATTAGTAAAATCATAGTACATTGGCTCCGTAACGTCTTTTTCCTGTGAGTAAAAAGCATAAAAGTACCAAGGGCTGTTTCTTTCTGTAAAACCACAACATGGATCTACCCTCCAGTGAGATGTTTTCCAGCAGCTTGACTCTTATTCCAAATTGGTAACCACATCCTTTGCACAGGTGCTGAAAACCCAGAAGGATTCTATTGTCATTAGAAGAAATGCCTAAGCTATAACAAGAGAACAAAGTGTCACAAAAGGGACTGGAGTAAAAGAATGACTAAACAGACTAATTTAAAAGCTGTTTCTGTCTTAATAACATCTGCCAACTCCTCTGTTGTGTTTGGAAACTGAAGATCAGAGTGTCTCTGGCTTGGGCAGGCTGGGAGGGAGATCATGACAAGGCAAGGGCTGAGCTGCTCCAGGCTCACAGGGAAGAGGGGCAGGAGCTCAGGGCCAGCTTCCACACCACAAACTGAACAGAGGAGGCTGTGAGAGTGGGTCTGGACAGGATCCTGTGATATCTCACACTTCCCTGAAGGGATTCCTGTGATCTTCCTCTTTTTCTTTATGCTGGGCAGTACCCCAGTACAGTATTTAATGCTTTCAGACAGTTATTGAACAAGACAACATGGATCTGTATGTGATATGCTAAGAACATTAATTGTATTTCTTTTCCCCCCCTTTCTTATTTTGCTTGCTGCTCTGTACCTATGTTTAAATATGCTTTCTATCCATCAAAGCAATAATAGCTATTCTGAATTATACATGATTCCCAGGGACTGGCAGACCTTTCTTCTCCAACATGTATACGCAAAACAAAAATAAAGCTCAAAAGAAATGTCAGAGATAATTAGACAAAACAGTGTCATATATATATGGACAAAAAAGAGACCCATCAGGTAGCATATGCAAAGTGATATCCCCAGTTATCAAAGTACTCCTTTCTAGTCACAAACTGATTTTCATTTCTTCCTCTCTGGCACTGGAGCAGCAGGATTTGGAATCTTGCTGCTTTTTCTTTTAACTTTACATTGGTTATATATTTGGGCAACATAAAGGTTGATTTTACATTTCTTTCAGCATACAGTCAATCAACAAAATCAGCATGTCTTCCAAAAGCAGAGTTAGCTTTCCATCTTTCCTCAGAGGGTCTGTAAAATGTAATTAATGTTTGCAAAGCACTAGAATATTCTTGCATAGAAAGTGCTAACTTACTGCCAAGTATTAAATACAGGCAGTGCTGCCTCTGCCCAAGTTCCCAGCTGTGACTCAGGGATTCAAAAAGGAGCACTGACACACAAATAAATAATAGCTGAGGACTTCCAATGCACAACCCAAAAAGACACCCAAAACGTCTACCCCAGGACTACTCATCTCTGTAAGAACAAAACTCACCAAGCCATCTCTTTCTGACCTCAGACATGAGGAATGGGAGGCTGAACTTCCTCTGAGCTGATGAGCTCAGGCCTGAAGAGCTGCACATCCAGCTCCCAGACTCCAAAAAGTTTAGTTTTCACATACTGTGTGGCTGAATGCGCTTTGAATAAACACAATTGTAAAAAGCAGCATCACAGAGACAAGACAGGGGTGGACTGAGCAGCTGAGGGGTTTGTCCTCTGCTTCTATTTCTTCTCCAGAAAATATTAGTTTCACATAACACAAAGAAATTATTTTCTGCAGAGATTTGGCTCTTCTTAACCACCTGTCCCCAGCTGGGAGGATTGAGAGAACCACTGCCTTGGTTTGCAGGTGCTTTTTCAGTAGGGCAGAGGGAGGCTGCTCACCCCTGTGGTACCTGTTCCATAGGTCTGGAGCCCTGCAGGCCAAGAGACTCAGTACAAAGTGCATCATTCATGGTGATGGCTCCAGGAGCTAAATATGACCACCTGGGACACCCTGAAACTTCAAGATTTAAATTACATTCTGTGCATCACAGCAGTTCTCTTTCTAATACCAGTTTGAATTAAAAAACACAGAGGACATGAAAATTATTAACTGTTTAAAAAAAAAAAAAGTATACACATTAACCAGGCATGCTTGGACCCTGGACAAACTAAATTCCATTTGGGATCTGTAGCAGAAACACTTTCATAGTAAAGTTTCAGGATTGTAATGACACTTCAGTTAACAGGTAACATGTCTTGGATAGTTTTCTTTAGGTTCAGTATGTGATCTTTGCAGTAACCAAGTCAAATAGGGGAAAAAATAGCACAAGCTATCTACTAGGGGGTCACATTTTGAATGAAAAATATTGAAGACATCGGCTCTAAAGCTGTCAAGCCTTTTAACTGAAACAAAACAGAAAAGTGAAAATACAAAGAAGCACTCTCACTGGAGGAGTGTTTTAAATGTCTTTAAATGTCTTAAAGACAACAGTGGAGAATAATGAAAATGCAGAGAACTGAATTTATTGGCAGAGCAGCAGGATTTTTAGCAGCCTGGGGGCAGGAAGTTTATTGGAAAGATGGAGGTCTTTGCAAACCCTTTGTTAGTGATGGACTTAAAATTATTGGATTAATGCCATTGCTGTAGAGATCTAAGTAAGAAACCTTCAGATAAATATTTCCATCAGATATGAGAGAAGAAAGCCAGCAGCACATCCTTTGCTCATCAAATTATTGCTTGACCTTGGCCAAAAGGGAAGCAGAGAAGCAAATGGAAGGTGAGAGGGGTTTGCTTTGTTCATAGAGCGAGGCACCACACTGGGCACTCAGCACTGGAGGCTCCAGCTGCTGCCAACACAGGGATGGAGCTCTTGGAAAAGCATCCAAGGAGCCCACACAGGGATGGAGCTGCTTGGAAAGGCACTCAGAGGGATGGAGCTGCTTGGCAAGGCAGCCAGAGAAGCCCAAACATGGATGGAGCTGCTTGGAAGGGCACCCAGAGGAGCCGGAGCTCCGAGCTCAGGCCCTGGGATGCTCTTGGGAGGAGCTGTTTCTTTCCTCTGGTGTCATCCTCAGGACCCTGATGTCAGTGCCCAAGGCAGGGGTTTGGGCTCAGTGCCCAAAGCAGGGGTTGAGGAGCTCTCAGTCTGCTCTGCTCCAGCCCTGGGGTCACACAGAGCTCCCCAGGAGACAGCCAGAGCCTGCAGTGGGTGCAGTCACAGCTCCTGCAGTTATAGCTCAGGGCTGCACTGGAACAGCCTCAGCCTGGCAGGGCACAGCGCTGATTGCTGCCAGCTAAGCTGCAGAAACTCTTGATTTCCACTCAGGATTTGCAAGGAGACACAAATAGGGACGTTGCCATTGTTCTGGAGATTGGAAAAATTTAATTGACACGCACTACAGGGTGTAATCATACCCCAGAGACTGAGAAATCCTTCCTGAGAAAGGAGCAAGGACAATGTTTATACATGCCTGTGCTTGAAGTACAGATATGTAAACACCATGTTGTTACATTGAGATTTAAATTAGATAAAAAGCAGGAAGGACAGAAAGAGAAGAATTAAGAGGAAACCAATAGATTTACTGTGTCATAAATATGAGCCAATATAAGAACATTTTAACTGTCCTGAGCCAATATAAGAACATTTTAATGGTCCTGTAGCATTGCATAAAATCACTTGCCATTTTTCTTTGTTCAGTAAATGCAAGATTTCCTAAGAATTCGTGCTGTATATCCTATAAAGAAAGAGCAGTGGCTATCAAGACCTATTTATTGAGTTTTATATGCAGTACCTCAGCAGTTTGACTGCATAGTGCTTTCAGATATTTCTTGAGAAGACAAGTTGCTGACTTGTAGGTCAAGGAAGGTACAGAAGAAAAGGGGAATTTAATTTTTTTAATGCAATATCCTCTCACTTTCTTATTGTATCATTAAATATGTACTTTTGCACCTCTGGAAAAGTTCCAACAAAGCTTTTTGAGTACTCGTTATGTAAACTGTATTTCTTCAGAAGCGGATACTTTCTCTGGTACTTAAATATTTTCCAAAGATTGATGAAATTTATACCTTTTTTTTAATTAAGTGAAAGGCATTAATTGTGTACATCACTGTGAAAGAAATTATAACCTGACAAGTTTTAGCATTTAAAGGGAATCTGGTTTTGACCATCATTTCCCTTTTAATGAGATTACTAAGATGAAAGAGACCATTAAAAGCAATCACCTGTCTGGGAAATCACTTGCATTTTATCCCAAGTTGTTTGTGCCCCCCAACCTTGCACAAATGGAGAACTTTAAGGGTGTCACCGAGCACAAGGGTACTTACTAATGTTACCTTCTGGATTAAAGGAAAAGCACACAGAAAGCACCCTTCACCTTCCAGTCAACGCTGGGGAACACACTGAGATGCAAAACATCTTTAATACTGAGACAGAAATGCATTGTCCCTTCATGCCTAATGATAGGAGAGGTGGATTAATGGGAATTCTTATAGAATATATGCATCTGCCTCATACAAAAGTTGGTGAAATCACACTGCTCTGTGCTTAAAATAGATAAATTGCATATTTAGGGGCCATAAGCAGGAGATGGAACCTGAAAAGGAGCACTTAAGGCGCAGAAGGTTATACTAGATGTTTGTCAACCAACCCAAAACAAGCTGGAGGTTTGTTCTAGTGGGCACAACACAGCAGTCACTGCCAGGCTCCCTGTGCCAGTGACCAGCTCTGCTCCATAGGGAAGCACAATTACACTCTGCTGTGTGTGCCCTCTACCCACACTGGCCCTGCAGGAACCACGCATGATTTATCGAAGCGTGATTAGCAGTAGAGAGCAAATTCCAAAACTGTTGATGGAAGCATTTTCAGAAAGTCAGTTGTAAATGAAACATCAAGCATGACAAAAAGAGACAGAGCTTTGCTTTTCAGAGTTGGAGGATGTGTGGGTGAGCAGTTATATAACACCTTCTATCACCATTTGGGTTATTTCTTTATGCCTTTCTCAATACCCATCCGCTTGGGCAAACACAGCAACACTCTGATAAAGATGTTTTGGAGTGCTGGTGAATTCACAATATTGTTAGAATGCTTAATGACTACAGCTATTTCAGAGCAATGAAAGTGATGGTGTATTTGACACTGTTTGGTGCCAGTTTAATTTAAAAAGGATGTTTTTACTAAACTTTGGGTTAAATTCTCGAACAAGACATCAATAAAACAATCAAAAACCTAATGAATCAAGTACAATATAAATATATATGTATACACTTAACAGAGTGCCATAGCTGCAATATTGGTACAGGTCAGTATTTTGCAAGATCCACGAGGATAGGAATAAAGAGAAGACATTTTATGGGATCAAGAATCTGTTATTTTGTTTGGTCATAAATCTTCTCTGAAAAAGCTTCAGCAGCTTCTAATAGAACCTGTGGCCAGACAAGCTATGTATAGTCAATGACTCCTTCATAATGAGGCCAAAGGAAATGGAAAAATATATTAACAAAAATTGCCAAGTAAATTTTAGTAATGAGAAAATGATGTGTGTATGCACTGTATGAAAGGTGGCAATGTAAGAACTTAGCTCAGTCAGTGATCTGCAGATGGACATTGCATTCAATTCAAAGATGAAGAGGCCACATTAATCAAATCCATTAGCTATTGGAAAAATGTACTCAGTTCAAATAATTCTCACACCTCCACACAGGTCATGTAGCTGCTGCCTCAGTAACAATCTAGGAGAGTGTTCTGCAGTGAATGAAATGTCTGATTTTCAGGAAATCTTGGAGCCAGCAGGGCCATGCATTACAAGATATAGTCCTGAACTGCTCCTAAGCACCTTGCACTCCCCAGAACCACTGCACTGGTTGTCTTGCCTGGGAAGCCTGCTGCATATTCCAGAGCTGCATTTCAGCCACCTGCAAGCTCAGGCAGCTGCTTTCCACAGTGCCTGGTTGATATTTCCAAGCCTTTCTTTAAAGTTTAAAGATCCCCATTGATGGGGGATCAAGGGGTGTTGCTTAAATAAAAATAAACAGACACAGAGTTCATGATAATCACCTGATTTCAAAAGCTTAGGCTGCAAGCAAGGGAAGCTGTGCCAGCTGG
The DNA here is from genome assembly GCA_013401375.1 of Spizella passerina. Taxonomy (NCBI): domain Eukaryota; kingdom Metazoa; phylum Chordata; class Aves; order Passeriformes; family Passerellidae; genus Spizella; species Spizella passerina. Next base: position 10,507 of record WBNQ01080310.1, read on the forward strand.
GATATATTTTATGCATAGTCTAGAAGGGGTGAAATCATTAATTCCTGACTTTCTGGTCCAATTCTCAAAAAAAAAATCCAAGAAAGGACCATGAGGTTATTATAATGTGTTTGAGGGACAAGCATATTTCCTATGATATCAGATTTGTTTCCAGATCATTCTCTTGCAAGAAGGAAAGAAACTGTTCTACATTTTTGTTCCTCTTACCCAGCTGAAGCAAAATGCCATGTCCATGTAAAGGAATATTGGCTTGTAAAGAAGATTAACTTGTTATGCAATGAACACTGGAGCATTTGCTCCTGTGGTATCCCAGTTAACAAGTTAACTTTTCCCAAACACAAACACAAACTGAAAAGAGCTGCCTGTCCAGGGCCGTGATTCCTTAACTGCACAAACCAAGCAGTTCTTCACAAAGCTCTGAGGCACTGAAATGCATAAATTTCAGCATGACACCACACTGCCACTCATCAAGTGACTCAAGAAGTGAAACAGAAATGAGATTTTAAAAACAATACATGGCCTGCTTTTTCTTACCCTAAGACTGAAGAAAATTACCAGCTCTAAGTTGCACAGGCCAGGATTCAAAGCAGGGACACATGCATAAGGGTGAATGTGTATTTCTGAGATAAGATGAAACCTCCTGAACACAGAGTCTCCCACAAGAGCAGATGCTGAAGCTCTCTGTGTAGAATGAGCTACATTACACCTTGGAAATTCTGATTTTCAGTAGCTATAAATAGAAGTCTGGATGGGTAGTTGAGATACATGGTAGGTGTATGGAGTTATGGTAGCACATAATAAATATTATGGTGGCCCTTGCTTTCTGCAGACAGGACCCCTGGGAACTACTGAGTATTCCAAGGGAAAAAAAAAAAAACCCAAACAAAAATAAAAGCAAAAAATCTATGCGCAGGAAATTTGGGAATGGTTTTCCTGTGGCTTGATCCGTTGTAAATGGAGCCTGATTTCAGTAGCCTTGCAAATCCATTAACACTAGATTTCCTTATTCTGGAAGATTTCTGGGATCCACTCACAATATTAATGCAAGCCCTTGCTCTGCTCTCTCTTGCTGAGACAGCTGTCTCAGAGGGGATTGTCCAAACTGTTTTCCTGACAGCCTCAGCTCAAGGAGGAGAGGAGCATTGATGTTGAGGAGGAATAAAGGCTCCTTTGAACTGACTACCTCACATCATGGTTGGGAGACTATGAGAAGTTATTTCTGTTCAAATAAGGGCCAAGAAGGAGAAATAATCTCAGAGAAAAACTGAAAATCTGTGATAGTCAAAATGAGTTTAGCATCATGCTTATGATATGGGAAGTGCACAGCCTTCTTACCTTAAATAAGATTTCCTGTTTCAGTTCTATATTAGATGACATGAACTGCCCTCAGCAAAACAAATTTTTATGGATAGTTGCCATAGGGAAATGTCTAGGAGAATTAAACAGCTCACTGTACTATGGGAGCCTCAAATCGGGCTCTGCTGGCGGCTGCAACGCTGAGCCTTGAGGGACAAAAAGGGGTAAGAAGACAAGAAGAAAAGTGAAAGAAGAAAACTGGTAGAGAAAAGGCAAACAATAAAAAACCCAGAAAGAGTGCAGCTGGGGACACAGGAGAAAGTCTTAAAGCATTATAGTGGGAGAACATTGAAGTGCAGGTTATTGGTGCAGAGGCACCAGGCTAAACACAAACTCCCTGGATTCTGTTTCTGCAAACTCTGGGGTTTGCAAACTCCTGCATAACAGCTTGAACTGTGGTTTTACACACTCTTCCTAAGGGATGAGAGACAGTCCTGGCCATGTTTAACTGTGACCAAAGTTCTCCCATCTCAGGAAA
>WBNQ01080310.1:12532-61879 GCA_013401375.1 Spizella passerina
GTACTTGTAAAGAAGATTAACTTGTTATGCAATGAACACTGGAGCATTTGCTCCTGTGGTATCCCAGCTCACAAGTTAACTTTTCCCAAACACAAACTGAAAAGAGCTGCCTGTCCAGGGCCGTGATTCCTTAACTGCACAAACCAAGCAGTTCTTCACAAAGCTCTGAGGCACTGAAATGCATAAATTTCAGCATGACACCACACTGCCACTCATCAAGTGACTCAAGAAGTGAAACAGAAATGAGATTTTAAAAACAATACATGGCCTGCTTTTTCTTACCCTAAGACTGAAGAAAATTACCAGCTCTAAGTTGCACAGGCCAGGATTCAAAGCAGGGACACATGCATAAGGGTGAATGTGTATTTCTGAGATAAGATGAAACCTCCTGAACACAGAGTCTCCCACAAGAGCAGATGCTGAAGCTCTCTGTATAGAATGAACTACATTACACCTTGGAAATGTTGATTTTCAGTAGCTATAAGTAGAAGTCTGGATGGGTAGTTGAGATACATGGTAGGTGTATGGAGTTATGGTAGCACATAATAAATATTATGGTGGCCCTTGCTTTCTGCAGACAGGACCCCTGGGAACTACTGAGTATTCCAAGGGAAAAAAAAAAAAACCCAAACAAAAATAAAAGCAAAAAATCTATGCGCAGGAAATTTGGGAATGGTTTTCCTGTGGCTTGATCCATTGTAAATGGAGCCTGATTTCAGTAGCCTTGCAAATCCATTAACACTAGATTTCCTTATTCTGGAAGATTTCTGGGATCCACTCACAATATTAATGCAAGCCCTTGCTCTGCTCTCTCTCGCTGAGACAGCTGTCTCAGAGGGGATTGTCCAAACTGTTTTCCTGACAGCCTCAGCTCAAGGAGGAGAGGAGCATTGATGTTGAGGAGGAATAAAGGCTCCTTTGAACTGACTACCTCACATCATGGTTGGGAGACTATGAGAAGTTATTTCTGTTCAAATAAGGGCCAAGAAGGAGAAATAATCTCAGAGAAAAACTGAAAATCTGTGATAGTCAAAATGAGTTTAGCATCATGCTTATGATATGGGAAGTGCACAGCCTTCTTACCTTAAATAAGATTTCCTGTTTCAGTTCTATATTAGATGACATGAACTGCCCTCAGCAAAACAAATTTTTATGGATAGTTGCCATAGGGAAATGTCTAGGAGAATTAAACAGCTCACTGTACTATGGGAGCCTCAAATCGGGCTCTGCTGGCGGCTGCAACGCTGAGCCTTGAGGGACAAAAAGGGGTAAGAAGACAAGAAGAAAAGTGAAAGAAGAAAACTGGTAGAGAAAAGGCAAACAATACAAAACCCAGAAAGAGTGCAGCTGGGGACACAGGAGAAAGTCTTAAAGCATTATAGTGGGAGAACATTGAAGTGCAGGTTATTGGTGCAGAGGCACCAGGCTAAACACAAACTCCCTGGATTCTGTTTCTGCAAACTCTGGGGTTTGCAAACTCCTGCATAACAGCTTGAACTGTGGTTTTACACACTCTTCCTAAGGGATGAGAGACAGTCCTGGCCATGTTTAACTGTGACCAAAGTTCTCCCATCTCAGGAAAAAGGATGTGTCTGAACACAAGGGATGCTAAAGTAATCTCTTATCTGGGCACAGTATCTAACAGTGCTGGTTTAGGAAAAGATGAATGCTAACAATTTTCAAAAATGCTTTCTCTTTCAAATCAAATAATTGCAAGTTTAGGAGAATGCTTTTATCATGATCAGATTTCTCAGGGTGTTTTAGAGACTTGCTTCTCAACTGTTAACAAAAGTACTTGTACTTGGTAGTCTGGATACCTTATACTTAAGCATTTGTAAAAAAACAAACTTGTTATGATCTAAATTTAATGTTGACCATAGCTCAAGCAAGAAAACAGACAAGATGCCCTTCTGAAATCCTATTCAATCTAAATTATTCAATTATTCTGTCAGCCATTGAATTGTTCCATTTGATGACATTTAACAGGCATCATCCTTACCTTGGTCATTTAAACATGCACAGAGGATGAGGACCATGCCTGTGTACAGACAGGGCAATACAATCTCTGCAATGATTATTTGGATAATTAAACTCTAAGTATATCTCACAGTTCTTCTTTTAGTGGTAGCTCCTGGACTATTAAGTCTTAGCTATAAAGACTTTGATGCTTTAGGAGAAAATTAGCATACTTGGCAATTTCAGGAGTCAGGCACACTTGTTTGGGAACTTGGGCACAGAGGTCTGAGCTACTACATTGCTTCATGACACAACATTCCCAGAATATGTGTGAAAAACAAAGCATCACTGCATCTTACTGCTTTACCAGACAAAGACAAAGGAACTGGGCATCACACCTTTAGCTCTTCTTTGCCTGAGTTTCTGGTAGCTTGTCCATCCCTGTATTGCTCTACATTAAAGATTTTTTCAATCTTTTAATGCATTGGAGACTTCCAGTAATTCCACTTAGAACCTGCTGACTTCTTACTTTGAGGATATCTTTTCCATTGGACTAACAACTTTCTTCTATTCATTTCCCTTAATTAGCTGTTTTCACACCTTTCTGACATAAATTTACATTTTCATCCCTTAGCCTTTTTCTGTCCACATGTAATTCAACTACAAATCCATGTAATTCAAGTACAAATCCATGGGCTTCTGTTAGCCTTTTATTTATTTTGCAGACTGTCTGAGCAATGCACTTCTCCATGTCTGATCTCTTTAGGGCTGCCTGGTTTTTCCTTTTTTCCAGGAAATATGCATATTCTCCCTGTTCTGTTGTGGGAACACAGAGGATTATTCTAGGTACTGCTACCCCTAGAGCTAGAGAAAGAGAAGTATGTCACAGCTGTGTATTGAGAAGCCTACATTGGAAGCATAAAATCCTGCTGGGCTTTTTTCCCCCCAACAGATCATCTAAAAAAATCAGATGTAATTTAATGCTGGTTATTTCCATCTCCTCTTTTCAGTGTTACTGATTTCCATGCTCCTCCTTCCCACTGAGTGCCAGTGCCTGTATCCCTTGGAGTCAGTGGTGTCTCCCCTGGGCAGAGCAGCTGCTGGTTGGCACTGCTGGCCAGCTGGGCACACACCACCCAGCCCTGCCCTGCCCAGCACTGAGCCCTGCTCTCCCAGCTGCCTGAATTCAACTGGCACATCCACACCTGCAGGGAAGTTGCAAAGATGAGACCCCAAAAATCAACACAAGTGAGTTCTCAGCTACAGATAAAATAAAAATTTTAGGAGTGTTCAGCTGGTCGCTGTGTGAACTTTGCCAGGTACAATGGCACGTAGCACAGTAAGATCTGCATGTGGGAAAAAGAACTCTCTAAATGGCTGGAAAACTGCTGCTCCTCACATATCTGGAGGAGTTCTGGGATGTGGGGGTCTGGGTGTAGAAATAACACACGCCTTGCTTATTTATGAGGAGAAAATGTCCTGTGAAGGGGTTACATCTCTCCTAGTGAAGAAGTAGATTTCTTTGGGAGACACATCCCACAGATCAAAGCAGTGGTCAGTTCCAAAGCCAGGGTGGAGAGTGTGGGATGAGAGCAGCGGTTCCTGGCAGAAGAAAGAGATGGGAAGATGCAGGTGAGAGCTCAGGCACAGCCCGTGTGAAAACTAGAAATGTCAGCTGGAGGATGAAACCAGGATGGGAACTCAATGCCAAGCACTGAAAAGACATGAAGAGCTAAAGAAAGCTGTGTGCCATCTCCAGGCTTTGTGTGTGGTTTAGTGCACACAGCTCTGTGCAGAGCACATTCCATACCAAGGATTTACCTGGCCTGGTGTTGATCTCCTGCACTAACCCACTCCTGGCACAGTACACCTACAGCCGGCTGCCAGCAGACAGAGCTGCTGGAATTCCAGGAGGATGTTACACTGTTTGCTGTGTAATCTCTTCCATGTTATTCAGCACAGAAACCCAGTCACACATTCATTGAGGTTGTTTGTTTCACCTCTACCTACTGGGATAACATGCAATTTTCACATTACTTAAAGTGGAGTTATTGACAAAAAGCAAACTGCATTCCCAGAGACTGATCTATCCATCAGCAGTGATCTGATCTGTGCTGCTCTCTCATCCTTTAAGGTTTTAATCTCTGACTCATGAACCACTTCACTGAGGTGTAGAATAACCTCCAGAGGAGAGTGTTTTTTCAATCAATAGCATTTTAGTAGAAAAGCAGGACATGCATGAGTACACTAATTGAAGAACATGTTTCTTTAGTCTCAGCTCTGTTATTGTATTCTAATTTCCCACCGCTTTTACAATTTAACATTTCTGGTTGATAAAAAGTTCATCATGATACAGAGGATTTATTTAACATATAGGAGAATTTACTACTAATTTTGGAGGCAATTTGAACTGTGTGAGATTAAATTGGTGCTATTAACATGTTTGCAATTGCTCTGACTGGGAAGAAACCTTGACATCCACAAAACACTTGCCACAAAAGAAGCCTTAAAATCCTCACCAAACTGAACTGAACTTTTTTGTAATCTAGTGAAAAAAATATTTTTGAGAGAAGTTCTAAGAAGGTCCCAACTGTATTTAAGTTACTTTTGTTTATTCTAATTTTTAGTCTATATGTCTTCTTACATGTTCATTTTCCCAGATCTTCCTCCAGAACTAGGTGAGCATTATAGAAAGGTATACTATTAAAATTATAATTTTAATCAATTTTTTGGTTTGCAGAAGAAAAAAACCAAAACAAACAAAACCCCCAGAAGCAAAACAAAAAAGATTAAGGACATAAAAGAAAAAGCACTGTTCCAATTTTTTCCAGTATATTTTGAATAATATTTCATCCTTTCCAGGAAGAGAATGAGTGAGCATGTCATATTTTTGTTACTCTTTGGGGAAAACCACTATGTAACAGGAAAGAGGAGACTTAATAAAAGGGAGGGGAAAGGAAGACTGAACAGCTGTACCAAGGGAATTGTCTTTTTGTCTCCTCCTTCTTGCCACTGTGACCTAACAGGATGATCACTTCTCACCAAGACATCCCTCCTTCTTCTTGATATTCCTTGCATATCATGTCTAACACAAAGAGACACATTCTGACAGGTTCCTTTATGAATGTGCAATAAACTTATAAAGCCAAATTATCCTATACTTCTCTACATAGATACCAACTTTTTTCCCTCTTAGTGCTTATCTAGGCTACAGCAGTGTTTACCCCAGTATATTAAAATACAGCAGGCATGGGATCTGTCAGAAACAATTCCTGTTTCCTTGCACTGGAGAAGCTCAGAATGTATTATGGCTTTATGATTGGCTTTCATTAAAACCTAAAAAATTATACACATACACTACCAGTGGGAGTTAATGAACTAAGTGCTATCCTAGCTGAACAGATCCAGAAAATGAGATGTCAAGTGTGGGGAAGTACACCTGTAATTGCCTCTAGTGAGAGAGACAGCTGGAGCTCATCACTGCTGCTTCCCCACACACAGGCTCAGTGAAAAGATAACTCTGGCTCTCCTGAAATCTCCCAAAGGGTCAACTTGCACTTCAGCTGGTGTAAAATCTCACACCGCTTTACTCTACTTATTAACTTCTTCACAGCTCAGCCTTTCTTAACCATTTTGCAGCTCAGATAAAATCCTACAACACCCTGAGAGTGCCACCTTTGGAAAAATAATTCCAAAAGATAATCCAGATTTCTGGGCTAGGTATATGCACATATATAAGTATATGACCTTAATCTAAGGTCACCTTAAAAATCAAGTTCTAAAAGCAGTGGGATGAAAGGGATTAGGCTGTTCAAGACCTATTGATAAACTCTAAAGTCTTTTGTCAAGACATACTTTTCCCAATAATACCATTTTACTGCAGTAATCATATTTCTTTTATTTTTCTTCAGAGGAAGAAAAGAAGTAAATTCTATTTCTAAAAAAAAAAAAAAAAAAAGTGCATGTGCTGTCAGATTTATTCAGGAGGAAAAGTTAAAATAAACAGCTAAAGTTAACTGGACCTTCCACAAAAATATTTTAAAGGGATAATATTAGATTGCAGCCAGAAACTAGCAAGTGGCAGTTTTCATCCCAATCATTAAATATGTTCATGTAATTGGCTACCTTCATGAGATATTGAAAAGTTCTGCTGCTTTACCCGCTCTTTTATTTTTATTATTTTCTTTTTCTTTGTGATTACCAAGGTAAGTGGAGCCCCAGCCTGAGCATGGGGTCCTCACATCAGTGATGGAGCAGCTCAGACTCCACCACCTCATGTTGTATTGCAGGGCTGGAAACATCTCATGGGTTAGTGGAGGCTTTTTCATTCACACTCATCAGCTTTGGGAATCCCCCCGATTTCTTGCTTGCCTGAAGTCTGGACCAAGGTATTTGCAGTGTTTTGTTTTGCCTACCCACAACCTTAGGCTTGCCCTAGGTTTGTCAGGATTATTTTTCTCTCTCCTGTCTGAAAGTAAGAGCTCTGTCATAACCCTGAGTCACTCTGTTCTTCTAAGTTCTTCTAAGCCTTCTGATGTTTGCATCCTTATAACAAACTTATTATTACAATAATTATTGTTTTGCATTCTTTTCTAGAGGAAGAGAAACTTGATGGGCTGTTGGTGTGTCCAGTGTCATTGGAGGGGTGGCACTGTCACCCTCCAATCCACTGTCACTATTGAAAATCTATAAATGCTAGAGTCAGAAATTAAACTGCTTTCTTTTTACCTTGAAGATTCCGATGTCCACATCATTTTATTTTGTGTCCTTTAGCAACAGCCCTGCAGCATGTGTGATCACAGCAGCAGCAGCAGCCCTTGGGCTCCACACCACACAGGAGGAGCTGTCCTTCCAGCTCTGTGCTGGAGAGCTGCCTCTCTTCATTGTCCCTGTGAGACTCAGTTTCCACAAATGACAGATTCTTCAGAGCAAGAGGAATAAATCACTTTTCCCTTCATGCTGCCACCCCTTGGTGCAGCCTTCCCCTGAGCCCCAGGCTGAACCCAGGGGCCCTGTCAAGGGCAGAAATGACAGCTATCCATCTGCCTCCTCCTCAGAGTGCTCTTCACCTCCAGCACGTTTTTCTGGTGTGGTGGTGATAGATTTTTATCATTTAATTAAATCAGTCACTGTCTATTTCTGTTTTCACTGCCAGTAGGCTCAGCAAACACTTCTGAGAACCCAGGATCCTTCTAGAAGCTAAATGACACACAGGGATAGAGTGTTCCCTCTCTTACCCTGCACAAGTGACTGCAAGCCAGGGCCATTCACATGCATTCTGCTCAGGTTCCTTACTTAATGATAATCTCCCAATCTCCTGAACGTATCTGGGAACTTTTTATATCCTTGAATCGCTTTTGTTCAGGAAGGCACTTTTTGAATCATTTGCCAAGCTGAAAGAGGGTTCAATGTATGGCTAAAAACTGAATTCAAACTCTAGAATTTAAAGTAGAGGGTGCAAATCTTTGTAACTAGTTCCCTAGTTCTGGCACTCATTGTAGCACAAGTACTTGATGGTAACTAGTAATTAATAAAGTGCCTTTTGTCCTTTTAAACCAGAATGCCAGGTTTTATAGCTGCAGACTGGAGTGGGCTAGTGAAGACAGCTATCCTTGTTATCCTATCCAACAGCAATCTTGGGGCAGCAAAGGTAAAGCAACTTGAAAAGGACTAAGCATATTTTCATTTCAGAATGGGTAAATGCTCATGGTTTATATCCTACCACCTAAAAAATGAAAGCCCATATCTGATGATAGTGCTTTTCAACCAGTCAGTGTCTGCTTTTAAGGACCAACCCTTCAGTGAAAAAACAAACAAAACAAACAAAACAATGTGGATGGGGAAGGATGTTCAAAAGCAGGGTAGGGGAAAAGAATCAGTAGAAAGACCAACCCAAAAAACTCACACATATCTGAGTCAGAAACACACCTCTCAGTAAGGGCTGGTGCTTCCCTGTAACTCTGACACTACAGGTTCAACCCATTCTTTCTCAGAAAGACAAAGCACCTCATCAGGGGTTAGCTTACAGCAGACAAAGATGATCCACCTGTTCCACAAATTGCTGATAAATGGCATTGCAGTTTCTTTCCCTTCTAAATAACGTTTTCTTCAAATGTTTTGCTGGAGTGTCTTCAGTCTATCACCTCTAAGGCTTCAGTTGTCACCCTTTCCCTTTCACTGAGAATAAGTGATCACTTCTCTTTATTTGTAGGTAGATAGATTGCCTGTATATTTGCCTGGTCTTTTTGGTTTTCCTCTCACACCTCTTAAATCTTCCCTTACAGCCCTGACAAAGAATAAAACTGTAAGAAGTTTTCCTTTACCTTAACATAAAACATTAAGTAATCTTATTATTTTGCATTTTTCTCTGCAGTATCAGAGGTTTCTATCTAACTTTCATAAAGCATAAAAGAGGAAATTTGTTTTGCAATTGAAAAAATAGCCCCAAAAAAGGAGAGCTGTCACTCTTTTTCCCATTTTGCTAGCAGCCACAAAACTAGTCCATTAAAACCAGCTTCCAGCCAAACTGATGTTTTCCTAACATATGTTCCTCAAAGCTGTGCCAGCTGTGGTGCTCTCTGCAGCCAATCACTGTGTTAATTGAGGTGAGCACTGAAAACATAAATACCTCAGTTGCAGCACTTTCTAAGATATTTAAGGCTGACTTGGATAAGCCATGCTAAACTGCTGAAATTGGGTCTCCTTTCATGTTGGAGGTAAGTGGTGGCTTTGTTTGCTTGTCACAGCTTGTGGCTGAAAGTAATAACAGAGACACAAATGCAGCTTTGGTTTCTAAGCTCAGAATGGCTTTAGCTGTGTCTAACACAAGACCCAGCTTGAGACATGAAGTACATGAATCTTTATCAGCATCTTCTTTGGCCCAAACTAGGTTTGCCATTAATAATTTTAAGCTAAATAAGCATTAACAAACTCAGCAGTCTCACTCAGGACAAGTTTCCTCTCCAGAATTCAGTTTTGTTTATGGGACTTTACATGCTGTTGAATGAAAATTCAGATTTGTCTCATAATTCCATATCATCAATCAGGTTCTGGCAAATTTTTATACAACTGGGCTCAAGGGTGTAAATAATAAAATAATACATATTTCTTTTAAAAATCCCCAGAACCCTGTGTCAGGCATCTCAGAGAAAAGCCAAAGGAGAACTACCCAATTCTGCTAAAAGTAACAAAACACAAAGAATTCTTTACTAAGCCACCTCAAAATGCACAGAAGCGCACATGTCCAACCAGTGAGGTGTTGGAAACCACCACACGCAGATCTTTGAGGCGGTGTCAGCACAGAAGGGCCAAGAGCTGATGCAGAGTCAGCACAGGGGACAGTCTGGCTTGCCTGTTCCTCTGCTCCACCTTGCAGAAGGCACTGGTCTCATAAGCAACAGCACCAAGGGAGATGCAAGGAAATAGAAATGTTCAGTCCTGTCAGGATGTGCATGCAACTCAGTTTTAGGAAGTTTAGAGGAAAAACCTTCCATTCTGATTAAAGTCTTATCTGTTTCTGGCAATGAACTGCCCCTCTGGTGGTGTTAGCATCATGGGAATTGATACAAGCTGGAGTTTCTGTCCTCCTGACTCTTTCTGTGTTAGCATTTTATTCTGTCACCAGTTCCTAGATGACAAGCCCAAAGGCAGGCTGGATTTTTATAGCAAGTATAAGTTGATTAAAAGAACTAAATCATTTAATGATAATTTTGTGCATGCAAAATACATTTCTCAAAAAGCACAGATCCTCTCTTCTTTCACATTATTTTTAAATGGGGGCATTATATCTTATGTCATCCTGTTCTTCTAAGTTCTTCTAAGCCTTCTGATGTTTGCATTCTTGTAACAAACTTATTATTACAATAATTATTGTTTTGCATTCTTTTCTAGAGGAAGAGAAACTTGATGGGCTGTTGGCTTGTCCAGCGTCATTGGACATGGGGGCATTGCCTGTGCCCCTTCAAAAATGCAGAAAAGTCCTACAAATCTGAGAAAATGATCTTCTAGGGCCTGTTAAATGTGAACTATTGCATGACAAGGTATAGCCCTCTCCCTTGTAGTTAGCCATTTAAATCCTTATTTGCTATGATCTCTGAGATGTTGTGTCATTTTGAACTACAAGAATGAGTTATTAACTTGATGAGAGAAGGATGTGCTCACAAATTACTTTCTCTTAGTCTAGGTATTTTTGGTGGTGGTTGGGTTTGTTTGTTGCCTTTTTTTTTTTTTTATTTTTACAGCTTCTCCAGATCCTCTAGAATATGGTTTTAAATTAGGTCTTTGACAGCAAAAGCAGGCACACTTTATAATTCCCAGAGCTACAAGAAACAGCTGTACATGAGCATAGCACCAGACAGCTTCTGTCTGAGTGTGCTCCAGGTCACTGCTGGCCCAGTTCCCATTGTGGCCCAGCCCCAGTTGTGCCATTTCTCTTGTGCAGAGCCCCTCCAGCACTGGGTCAAGTGCTGGGCAGCACAAAGCAAAGAGGAGCTGCCCAGTGCTGTGTCTTTGCTGCTCCAGGGAATGCCCAGCTCTGCTGGAATAGCTCATCTGCATGCTGGGGAAAACTGGCTTACTGCACTCTGCAAGGGATCCCAACTGCTCTGAGGAGAAAAGGATTGGACCCAGAGATCCAAATATTCTAATTTTTTTTTTCACATGGTCTTCTCTTGGAGAACTGTCCTTGTGCCAGGAACTTTACTGGCACAAGAGCTTGGCTCAGTTTTTTTGTCCCCAGGCCACTGTACTCATTTGTGCTAGTTATAAGATTAAGGTGGGTTTTCTTTTTCCTCTCCCCTAGTGTATTGCATATTCCACATTCAGATGTTAAACCTAGATTAAAAAATAAATAGATACATAACCTTCAGGCATGGTATTTCCCATAGACTGCACAAAAGGAACTCCACAAATATTCTCTGTTTTTTCACAGATCACACACATGGGGCAGGAATTAAGTTTGAGTCATTCTGGCTTTTGGATGGATGCTGTTGGTGAAGCAATCATGGCTACTTTTCAAGGAGCATACAGACAGCCTGGTGATTACTGAAATGCTGGGGTCCTCAATTCCACAGCTAACTGAAAATCAACAATATTTAGTAGAGAATGCCCATGACATGTAAAAAGCTTGTGTAAGTTCTTCTGTAAATTTTCCAAGAAGGGTGTCTGAAACATTGTAGGTGACACACTAATTATGCCATTTTTAATTCATAGGAAATAAAATGTGGAAAGGACACCTTTGTTATGAGGGGAAAAAAATGCAAACAAAATCCCCCTCACATTTTCTACTACAAGGTAGTTCCAAAAGGAAATTTCTCAGAAGACTTTAGTTCAGCGGAGAGTTCTTCCTCGATTTTGTTAATGTCTCTGGACAAATCATGCCATTTCTCCATCTCCAAGCAACATATTTGAAAGTAGATAGGATAATGATTTGTTATTCAGTTTTCTTTGAGTGTTGGCTATAGAGACAAGATATTTTGGATGGGCAGTCTCTTGCTATTTTCTGCAAGGCACATTGAGTTATCACCTATCCTTCACACTTTCTAGGGATTGTCCTACTACTACCAATGATAAATTAGAGTAATTCACATAAACTGAACATTTTCCCACAAGTATACTTGTGACTCTCTGAAACTATAAGCACATAATTATAGAAGCACATCTCTATAAGGATTAGTTGCTTGCTCTTTAAATTGAATCAGTGTGTTTCCATAGTACCCTTGATCATGTTCTGATACTTGTATTTGAAAACTTACAAGGAGAATAAGTGAATAAATTGTATTTCAAAGTGTATAAAACCCAATAACTTGGAATTTTAAACAACAGACAGCCTTCAGGGACAGAAGTAATAATTCAGTTTCTTGGTTACATCACCGAGGCTCTGTGCCTTATGTATAAACATATTTGTTCAGCTTGCTGGCTGCCAGATGATGCCCAGGATGGATGGTTTGTCATGGCTGACTGAGCAGGGCAGACCTGTACATATGCTAAAGGTAGCCCTTCTAAAGCATCTTCACTTCCTACAAAGGCTAATAAGTGTTTAATGTTCCTTATCATTCTGAAACAGGACATGTTATTTGTGCTGTGTCTATGGAATCAGCGTGGTTGCTGAGGTGGCCCATGGAATGAGCTTCCGCCAGGAATGTCACACCTCTGGCAAGGTCTCTTGTCCCATATTGCATCTCAAGAACCGCAGCTTTCAGTCTAAGCTGGGTTTTGCCTCTCTGGGTGGACAGGGTCACTGTCCACAGGGCAGGGTCGCTCTGTGAATGGCACAGCACTGCACTCAGAGAGCTTAGTGCTTTAAAGCACTCTAGGACTGCTTAAAGGGAGTCTGAGTACCAGGCTGCCCAGAGTGCAATACCCCAAACCTTTTATTTTTAAATATCATATCAACAGTTTGTTCAAAATCCCTCTGTTCTGGCCAGCACCAAGAGACTCAGTGGAATGAGCTTTGTTCTGGGGAGATCCTTGTCAGGATGCTCAATGACCCTTGGAGTGAAGCTGGTCACTCTCCCCCTGAGCAGACACAAGCCTGAACATTCAGCTGCGAATTTTTTCCTCTGTTGGGGAGGGAACAGATTTCACTCTCTTGAGGGCTACAGGGGCTGGCAGGGAGGACATTTGGCTGTCATGCCAAATACCCTCAGAATACAGGACGCAGGAATAACCTATCTCAAATATTATCAATTCTCACTGCAGGAGGGACTGGGTTGGGGTGGACAGATAAAGTAGAATGCCTTTGGATCCTGCATACCTGGAGCTGCACATCAAGGGTTTCTGTAGGAAATGGGGAACACAATGAACTGGGTGCTTGATTCAGATGAAAAGCTGAAAAGTGTTTCTTAAGCATAAAAGAAAGCATGCTTGGCTTCTCTGAGAGCTGGGCATTCTAAACTTCCTGTTAGCACAAAGCATGGCAAAAACTGAAGATACAGTGTGGAAAATGCTGCTGCAGTCACAAGAGTCTAAGAACATTAGTGATGGAAGGTTCGTAAGTGGAGGCAATGTTTGGCATTATGGAGATTTATAAACCTTTACAGTGCCAGCAAACTGCAGTTAGATAAAAATGAGATGGGTTTGCAGAGCATTCAGAAAGCTTTTGTTCAGCCACAATTTCCCTGGGGTGGTGAGCCCATTCCAGGCTGCAGAGGGGAAGCAGTGCACATTCCATGGGTGATGTGGTCGCTGATGGGGGCTGAGCAGGCTGGACAGGGATGCTCTGCTCTCCTCCCTCTCCTCCTCCCTTGGTAGCTGCAGCCGTGGTCCCTCTCACACCCCTTACACTTTCCCTGCATGCAGCCTAAGCAGGTTTGTCAAATGACAGCTTATCTATGCCATCCTTGTGATTTCTTTCAGCCTGGTTTTAAAAATAGTTTCTGAGCAATTATGTGTGGCATAAGAATAAACCTGCATGCTGGTGCATCTTTCCTGTCACCACAAAATAACAGCACTACAGTTTCTACATTTCAGTCTTGTCTATTTTTTTTTTCCTTTTTTTTTCTGCAAAGATCAACAGCTTCTGCAGCAAAAGGACACAGTATAATCAGGAAATCATCAGCCTGAAGTAAGTATAAAACTTGCAAAATTATGCACTCTGTGAAGAAACCTGCTGCTTTATTTAGCATCCAAGCACACATACTGCAAAACTAAATCCTCCTATGAAATAAGTCAACACAATTCTCTTCATACCACTAGGGCTCCACTTACTAATGAGAACAATTTATATTTTTTTTTCTTTTCCCCTGAAATGAAATACTTTGCATATTTCTGATCATCCAGCATAGGTGGGGCTGCTTTTAGAGCTTCTTTATTTCACCTTGTACATATAACCCTTACTAAATCTGTTTCCAGGCATTTGCACCACCAAGGTGAGCCCCTGAGATGCTCTGCCTTCCTGGTTCATACTTCAAAGCTGAGGAATTATCATTTGTGCAAAGTCAGCATCTCCTGCACACTGCCTGGTCACACCAAATAAAGCCAGAGAAAACTCACTCATGTCCTTCCCCATCCACTGAAATGTTAAAAAAACAGCTGTTGGTTTTGCTGAAGATGTCTCCAGGCAATTGTTTTCCAAACTGGGAGCCCTGCCTGCTCCTCAAGCCTTGAAATATTGTTGTACATTGCCTGTCCCAGAGAAGTGATTTGCCACTGCCTGCAGCTACCCTGGACTGTTCCAGAGCTTGCAGAAAAGGTTTTTCCTTCTGAAACTTCTGCCTTCTGGGCACCCTCCATTTGCAGTGGGCTTGGTAGCCCAGCTTCATGGCTCAAAACCACGTGAGCTGTGCACTGATGGCAGCTCATGGAGCTGCAGCATCACTAAATGCTGTCCAGCAGTGACCGCTGGATTTGTTCCAGGAGAGCAAAACCAAAAACCTGAACCTCAACCATGTTACCAGTATTTTCCCAGAGCATTCCCTGTATCCCACAGAGCCATGTTTAGGTTGATGAGATTTCAGTGCGCTACTGAAACATCCCTGAGACAGTGAGTGTGAACTGATTGAACCACTGTGCCCAAAGCCTGCACAGGCAGCTGCAGACACATCCGACAAGAAAGCTGACAGAATTTTTGGCAGATACTTTTGCATGGCTCACCATGCATGGTGAAGTCAAAAGGGGATGGCTTGAAATGACCTCTGAAAAATGGAGGGACAGCGGCCAAACAACAGCAGCAAAACAAAGCTTTGTGCCAGTGACAAAGGTATCATTAATATGAAGGGCCTTTGACAGGCTTTATGGCATGCTGATTCATCATTAGCAGGACTTTTTCCTGGCTTCCTTTAAAGTGATATGTCCAATAAAACCTCAGAATGACCAGGGATAACCATGAAAAATAGCACTAAGGAAAAAGCCTTCTAGGGCGTGAGAGCAAAAGTCCTTTTTTTGTAGCTCAACCAATTTTTCAAACCTTGCAACACTAAAAATTATGACAAATAATAAATAACAAATAATAAACAATAAAATCCCTTTAATTTCTCAATTAAATAAATAGACCAAGCTACTGCAGCCTCTGAGCTCACCACTGCTGAGTGTGTGCTGCTTGAGCAGAAGGGGTGGTGGTGTTTGCGAAGGCAACAAGAACAATAATATATGCAGAGTGGTTCAAGAAGACACACAATTATAAACACTTCCTGCAGAGCACATTAGGTCTGCAGGTTCAGAAATGCTTTTTAGATTCCATATTTTAATCACTCATCCTGAAACAGTCTGGGGAAAAAAAAAAAAAAAAACAAAACCCAACAAAAACAATATCCAAGGTCAGGAGGAAAATATTTTTTTGTTTAATGGGAGGGAAAATTTTGTGACCTTGCACCTCTCAGAGCCATTGTCTGTTCTTGTGCACTGATGCTGGTCATGGGCCTGACACCAGGAGAGAGAGTCCAGGTAGGGAGATGCATCAGGAGGTTTGTGGGGCCAGACCCTCAGCTGGTGTGAGCAGTGACCTAACACTGACTCCACGTGGCATGACAGAGGCTGCTCTCACCAGCTGTTGGCATCTAGCTACTATTTTATAAACTTAAGCTGCTCTCAAGGAGCTGTTTACAGAACAACAGTGGATTGCTCATTCTCAGACACTGAGGAAGCAAAAGGAAAGAGGAAGAAAACCAACTTCTAACTGTCCCAAAGAGCCAGAACAAAAACAATCCTCCCCATCTCTGCAACATCTGGAAGAGCTGATTGTAACTGCAGATCCCAATTACTATGACAACAACAGAGCAACATTGATAGCTCTTTAAAAACAAACTGAGATGAAGCAGTGCTATTGATCACTGTTATTAGCAGATTGGGTCAGCATAATTTACACCTTTCCATTAAGGCACAAAGATGGGTTTTCAAGTTAGGGCATTGGTGCAATTACTGAGCTGAGTAGGAGGTAGAAATGTAATTATGTAAACTAACTGAATTAAGAGGATTGCACAGTTCATTAGGGTCCATTTTTTCTGGTCAACATTTTGGATCACCAGCTGCTATAGAATTTAATTTCCATTAAAAAGCATTAATTGCACCTCTTGTGTGAAGGCAGAGCAGTTGTGTTCGTTGAGCAGCTCCATCCTTGCTGCTCTAATGCAGGTGTGGAAACAGCTTCTGCTCCACACCAGCCAGCCCCAGTTCCCTCATCACTCCTTTGGTGGGACAGGAGACCTCTGCCAGCTCTGTCACACTAGCTGGTAGCAACTTGGATAGCTGATGGCATTAAGAACTGAAAGCAGCATTTATTCAGCAAAAATTACTGAAGAGAGCATCCCATTTTGCTAATTTCAAGGCCCTTCCCAAAGGGAGTTGCACTGTGGCCAGAAACAAGTGAGAGGAAATAAAGAACCCAGAAGAGCCTTTGAAATCTCTGGATGAATTTGCATACAGCCAGTCTTCATTTCATACATTTCTTGTCCCTGGCTTTGTTGTCCTACATATTATTGTGGGGTAATATGAAGGCAAATGTTGCCCTCTGTCCTATCAAATAAAAGTGAACCACACCTTTGGCTGAAAAGTTTCCCATCTGTGAGAGACCAATCTGCAGATAAAATTATCTTCTAAACTGGAGACTTTTTTACCTGTGTGATATACTTGACCCTTGCTTCCTCACAGGGACATTTCTTTGTCACTGACCATTTTCCTGCAGATGCTGCTGCCTGATGGAGCCCAGGGCCATCAGTCACCAGCTGCTCCTCTGCCTCCAGACAGAGCATCCAGGCTACAACAGACCGATCTCATGCTGCTCCATCCCTGCCAGCCCCTTTCTTGGGGTTTTGT
This sequence comes from Spizella passerina, assembly GCA_013401375.1. Lineage (NCBI taxonomy): Eukaryota > Metazoa > Chordata > Aves > Passeriformes > Passerellidae > Spizella > Spizella passerina. The sequence goes on from WBNQ01080310.1 coordinate 29,237, forward strand.
TAAGCTTAGAGCTTTTCTTTATTGTTTGAATGTTTTTCCTAAATACAGGGGATGCCTTTGCTATAAATGTTCCAATACATTTTGACTCACAGACTGGTCACTCAGGCTCTTTACATATGAGGGGTTAATGCTGAAGAGCTTTATAAAGACAGATCTCTGGTAAGTAAATGGGTATAGGACTGTTAGTGGATATAGTACAAAAAAAAAGAGTGTGATCATACTGGCTTTATTTGCTGAAATAATGTAAAAATCCCTAGTTCCGTCCTCCAACAGAGGAGAAGCATATTTATGTAATATTTTTCTATATGTAAGAGGAAAAAAAAAGGATTCATATATCCAAGTAAAAAGATGGCTGCTTGTGCTGTGTTAGGCTGCTGAAGATGTGTATTTGATTTTTGTAACCAACAGCTTCTGAACAAGCCTTTACCTGCAGTAATCACCAGAGTCTGTATTTGTTCCTTTTCAAATGAGCATCCTGTGGGTGACTAAGCAAGAGGAACCTGTGGAAGCCTCCTCTCACAGCACAGCATTTGTTTTTCCCTTGCTGATGGCAGGAATGTGCTGCTTCCAGGGATAAAGGAGGGACTGGGAGCAGCCCTCGGTGCCCCCTCCCACGGCTGCCCTGCTTTGGCACAGGACTGCTCTGCACACAGCAGAGTTTGCTGCAGTGACTCATGGGGAAAATATGGATGAGATCCCACAGGAACCAACCTGGAGCAGTCTCCAGCATCAATGCCATGCCTAAGGGTTGCCCTCAATACCCCCAGGAAATTCTGCAGAGCCCCAGCAGACTGCAATGCTGTCCCAGGCTCAGCAGTAGGAACACTCTGCACTTCTACTCTGACAAAACACTTCACCCTGCAATCCTGTTTATTTTCACAGCATTCCTCAAGCTTTCCTGGGAAGAGAGCTGGACTGCACTGTTCTTTTCCAAAGCAGGAGCTAAGTTTGGCTAGGGAAGGGCAGCAGGAGAGGCGAGCTGCTGTCTCTCAAAGAGACACAGAGCTGCCAATCAGCCTCCTGACTCTGTGCCAGGCTGGAACTCGTGAGCAAAGAGGAACATGCATTCTGCTCAAAGAGCCTCAGCCCCAGGGAGCAGCAGAGCCAGGTTTAGGAGCCAGGAGCCATGTGCCACCCCCAGCACGTGAAGTGCCTCAGATAGCTCAGCCTGGAACAGCAGCCAAGGGACAGAACCTGGTTTGGTGTGCAACAACTTCTGCCACACAGACAGGACCAGCTTACAGGAGATGCTGGGAAAGAACTGACCTAAGCACCTCTTCTGAAAGCTCTGTGTGGATCTGCCTCAAGGAGAAAACCATCCCAGTTACCAGGATGGTTCATTCAGTAGTCCAAGTTCAAATAAAGATACATCAATAGAGAATCACTGTGAGATCCCAGATTAAAATAAAAGTATAGAGGGAGAAAAGACAGAGAAAAGCTTAATCATGCAAGAGAAAACATAACAAGAGAAAATCGTGGAGTAACACAGTGAAACTAAAGACAAATATATTTTCACTACAAATCAGAATATTCTGTATTCCATATACTTTTCTGTACCTTACAGATCTAACACTCTATTGATAATGTCAGTAAATAGGGCTGAGCCTTGGCTGGCATTCCTTCAGCCAGGCCCTGGCAGTGCCTGTGGAACCTGGGGACCCTGGTGCGTGCCTGGCTCTGACAGGAAGCCAAGCAGAGCAAGCCCTGGGCCTTGGCCAGTGCCATGGGTTGAGCAGAGCAACGTGGCCTTCAGCACTTTCTGAAAGACTGGCCCTGAGAAAGGACATTATTTTTTCACACCAAGTTTCACAATAAACCCCAGGCCAGCTGATAAAAGATTTGACAAAAGTCAAACCTGGCTTCTCATATTTGTTATTGATATCTATATTATGATGGTTGTAAGTAGACTATCTAGTATCTTCTTTCTGGCTCAAAAGAACACAAGTTTCCAATACTTCCTAATTTTGGCCCCAGAAGAGTCACAAGAGTGCCTTTGCACGTAAAGAAAAAAATTACTTCTACCATAGGAAGCTTTTCTTCTTTCTTTTTTGGCCCTATGACAAAAATTCCTGAGAAAGCATACTTCATTTAAACTTGAAGAGCAATTTTTAAAAATAGTTCTGCATTTACCTTTATTACTAATTCAATCCTTGAAAAAGTATTCAATCCTTGTGGGTTTTTCCTATACAAGTAATTATTTCTCCAGTTTGCCTGCTTAGGATATTTTTTTTCCAGTGGCATAATTTTTCTTTAGTTAGCTCTTCATGTAAAACTTCTCAAATGACTGATGCTAATGCAGCTGTCAAGAGGTTTGAAAATATTTGACTTTCATTTTCACAAGCCCAGATCCATAGTTTTACACATTCTGGATCTATATTTTCATCTCAAATGGCACAATGGATAATATTTTTACAAGGTTAATCAATACATGCCTCACCTCTAGCTATAGAAATCTACACTGCAGATAATGAATTCATTTACAGGACTAAAATTAAACAAAGTATTTATGAAGATTCTGACCATTTCTTGACAGTCCTCCATGTTTTAGATCCAAGAAGAGAAAGCAGACTGGCCTAGAAACAGCGCTATTGATATTTTACTTAAATCTTAATATTGCAAACTTGTCCAGCATATCCAATTTTAATATAGGGAGGCAGATTCTTTCTGAATTTTAAGTTCACACAAAAAACAATCTTGAATACCTCCATATTAGAATATCTAGTTATTTCTTCTTTTCACCCCCAAAAGTCATGTTTAGATTCTCAGACCCAGCTAGCCACATTTCACTGTCCTCACTTGCCTCCTGAATTTGACTAAAGCAAAGTTTATGGTGCATTTTGAGTTAATTTCCCACACTGATTCATTCATTTAACAGTATTTTTCTTGTTAACTTGAAGTTTTTCAAAGTAACACGATCAGGAGCAAATGCCAAGCCCGTGATCTTGCCTTATTCACCAACTGCAGAAACTTTGAATTTCCTCAGTTTCCAGTGATTTTATAACACTTCATCTTATATCAAAAGCATCAACTTTTGCAAATATGGCTATAAAATGAGGGCAAAATTGTCATTTACTTCATAAACTTCATCTCTTTTCAGATATTTTATCAAAAAAAGAAATATCCTGCACTTGCTGTTCCTTAAAATATATAAAACTTGTTCATTTTCTTTTTGTCTATTCATTTCTTTTGGTAAAATTGCTTTAATAAATTTGAAATTTCCTTTTCATCAACCAAGCCCTGTCTTTTTATGTTTCTAATGGCAACTTTTTGATCAGGCCTCTGTTAAAAGGATCCCTAGGAATCATAGAGGAGACCTGAATGGATAGAGAAGCAATCCTCGTGCCAACAGTCACACACAACATGTCCCACATTTTCATGTTCTTCACTTGTTAAAAATCACCTTTCTATTAACAGATTTTGCCAGAAATACATTTTGGGGTCAGCCTGTTGAACTTCCCAGTTCATCACACTGCACAGACTGATTTGAATGCCACCTCTAAAATCATCTTTGATCAGCTTTAGTTGCCTGTCATCATTGATTTATTTGATGGTCTCATGTAAAACCTAGGAATTTATCAAGATGCTAATATTCCTTTGATCCTGATATTTCCAGTCTGTTGCTACCTGATGACCAGTAACTTAAATGTGTTCTTCCACCTGAATTTATCATACCCACCAATCTCAGACACTCTCAGTTTTTATGGGCCCCCTCTTTGTTGAAAAAGTTAATTTCACATTAAAACCAGTCTAGTATGTTTTCCACATTCATTTATTCTTGTTACCTTTCTTTGCATTCTGGGAAATATAATACAATTTTATGTCTACTTTTATTGGCTGAACACACATAAAGAGCATCAAAGAAAATATTTTTGTACAAAATGTAATCCATCTAGAGCCCAGAGCTGAACTGATGGCTGTGTTGAGCCCACTGGATGGGATGCACTTGCATTTGGAAGGATCATCATAAAAAAGGCAAGGCTGGACAGATACTGTTCATTATTAATCTCCAGTTGCTCTCAAATCCTTTACAACACCATCAAGCCAAAGGAAAGCACTCATCAAACAAACTAGAACAATCATCAGCTAACAACTCTGGCTTTGCTTTTGAAAACATCTCATCTCTGTTCTGTTATACTGTACCACCAGGACATGATTGGAAACACCAAACCATAACAACTCTGTAAAAACACAATGGCAAGATTCATGGTTCTTTCACATTTATGTTGGAGGAATGACAGCTAGCCTTGGCACTGGGCACTAAATTATTAATATGCTCCAAAGGGAAGCTTCACTTTGAAGTGTTGCTGAGTGGCTGCCAGGGGTTGAGTGGAAAGTAAAGACATCAGAACTCAGGAAAACAAGCTGCCAGGGCTGAGGCAAGGGCTCAGAGCAGACAGAGCCCCAGGCAGAGCCACAAGCTCACGTGTGAGAGGGGCTCTGTGCCTCATGGCCATGGGGGCTGCTCCTGCAGCTCCCCCTCCCCAAGGTCTCTGTCTGCAGGGAGGGACATGAAAGAGCCTCACGGAGCTTCTGCTCTCAATCTCTGGCAGCAACAAGCTGCAGTTCCTCTTCTCAGCTCCCCACCATACACGTATTAAAATAAAACCAGTGATTAGCCTTCAGATAAATATATCTTTTTGATGAAAAGCTCGTGTGTGAAGGGCAAGTGGCAGACTCACAGAGGCAAGGCTGGTGCACTCAGAAGCAATCAGGACAAGCTACAGCCTTTGTGTGTTTGACTGACATGCTCTCAGCCCTCAAAACTGCTGCTGAAAAGAAGCTTTCAAAACTGCTTTTGAAAGTCAAGGCCATAGACTGCACAGCACATAAACAAACAACTTTTAGATCTTACATTGCCTTAAAATTCCAGGGAAAAATGGAACTCTGAAAGTGAATGTACACTGGTGCTGTTCTTGGCTGTTCTATATTCCACTACCCAAAAATGTCTGCACTACCTCTAAAATGTTTTAAAAGATAAAATGGCACTGTGGTACATGCAAGAGTGAGACAAAAAGTCAATGCAAAAATGCAAAATAAAGCCAAAGCCAACTAGGATCCTGAACTGAATCAAACTGGCTTTGAGGTTCAGAATTCAGCTACCAATGCTTTTCTGTTTTTCTCCTTTGTCCAATTCCTATTATGTGTATTTTGGATGTGTTATCTACCACAAATCCTGCAGTAAGATTATTTTATTATTATCTTTTTGTTTCAGCAGTTTAGAATGAGGCAGGGACAGTCACACAACAAAAACAAGCAGTTGCAGAAGGAGAAAGCAGTCTGCTGTCCTGCCTTCAGCTGTGAGTTTTAAGAAGCACTAAGGGAAAGCTGAGAATCTGAAATTCACAGTACATACCCAAAGGAAAAACAAGTTCCAGTATTCTGGCATTACCCTGTTGTACTTTGGCCAAAGGTTTCAGTTATGGTTTTGAGTTGATTACTCCAGAGAAAGGCCCCCAGAATTCCTTATCTTGCACTGGTGGCTCCCTCTGCACCAGGGGCTCTAATTTTGTGGCAAATCACCTGTTGCCCATGCACAGTATGAGCTGCTCAGACTCTGACTTTGCAACATCTGAGAGACATTTTTTTTCACCCGAGTCAAAGCCACTTTTCCTCTACTGAGGAGCAAGCTCATGGCAAGACAGAAGTTCTGACAGAATCTATTTCTGAGTTATCTGAGTGCATACATAGCTCCTGAAGATTTTTTTTAAGGAATAGGGAAAAAAAACTTCTTAAAAGAAACAAAAAAGAGGATTTTTATGCTTCGGATCAATGAAAACTGGACAAACAGAATTTCACAGAATGTAGCAAAAAGAAAAAAAAAAAACAAACTAGAACAAGATCTTTCTTTGAAGAAAAAGTAGTAGAATTCAGATAAAGTACTTTAGAAACTGTTAGTGTGCTACTAAACTAATGCATTTGAAAGGAAACTTCTTACTCAAACTCCAGTTGTAGAAATTATTGCAGGATTTCTCTTTTTCCCTAAAAAGGGTTTTGGCATAGGAAGCTTTGTCTGTACTCTCATTAAACTTATCAGCAAGGAAAATCCTCCCTTTTTCAAGGCTCTGGGCTTGCTTAAGGAGCTCAGATTCAAGAGTCACCTTTAAATCACAAATTCTGTAAGTTTTTTATCAGCCTGGTAACTGAAGCTGCACCATAAAATATCAATAAATATCCAGTCACTTTGGTATCCATACTTACATACAGTATATTTTTAGTGACAAAAATAGCTCACGCTGAATGAGGAAACATTATTCAGTTGCAGTCTATCACTGAAAGCCTGCATTTCTTTTTCATGTAAGACTCAGAGTACCTTGAACAGCAAAACAAAATGCCAGGGAGAATCCTTATTGCAGATCAACAACAAAGCCCTCAGACAGGATGCTCTGACTCCCTGCCTGGTGTGTGTTTTCCCCAATCTCTCTTATCAAGACACATCCTCAAGAGTTATTTGGAGCTGTTTTGAAGAGGGCACAGTAGCAGCAAGTCTGTCACAACAAGGGCAACACCTGAGCTTCCCTGGCTATCTGGAATCCCAAATCCAGTCTGTATCTTTTTGTGGTTTAGGAGTGAGACCAAGGATTTCAGTTGTCACTTGACAATGAAACACGACAGGATATGATTATCTGAATATTGAATCAGATTTCTGGGGAAGCTGCCTGTCTGAAATCATTGCATTTTTATTAAATTTGACACTACATGTAGAGATAAAATAGTCAGTGACTCCATTTCATTACTGTGGTAAAAAAAAAGACTGCTTTAATATAAAGCCTCCAGACTGTCTGAGGGTTCAGGTTGCATTAACAAAAATCACTACACTGCTTTGGTCCTTGGAAAAGCCTTCTGCAGTGAATTCATGTGGGCAAAGAGATAGCACTAGCCCAGGCTGCAGCAGCACTGTTTGTCAAAGAACAATTCAGCAAGCTCAGGCTTTATTTGGTGTGAATAGAAAAAGCAGAGTTGAGTCTGAGTGTGCCCTGGGAATGGTGCATGAGCCAGGCTATGGATGGCACATATTGGTGGGGTGTGTGTCACATATCCTGTGGCAGCCATCCATAGGGCAGATAGCTGCACACCAATTTTCAGTGTTACAGCAATTGAAGGAATTGTAGCTCACTGGCCCCACCAGGTATAACATGCTCAGACAGGCTGTATATATCACAAAACACACAACACTTCCATTTCTATAGTCCCAGTAGCAAAGTTCTAGCAAACCATGCCAGACAGTTCTTGTCTGGAGAGGCAGTTCAGGTGGTTATTTATTTCCAGCATTATTGCTAGCAGATAGTTCCCAGGCATTATTAAATTCCTACTCCCTAACAACCAATTCCCTATTATTAACATGCATTGACAGCCACTCACTACCTGTAAATGTACAATGTATTTGGCACAAATCAAGCTTCATTTGCTGCCTGGGAGTATGGATTCAGTTTGATGGACACTATCAAAAACAAACCACAGAACTGCTTGGGGCCAGACAGCACAGATAAGCCAGAGCAAGTGAAATTTCATCTAACAGCTGGGGAAGTCAACTGGATGCTATCACTCAGTGCTGCACAGTATAACAGGACAGAAGTAATTCTCTGCATTTCGAGCAAATTAGAGTGCATTTTCCAGGCTCACAAAAATTTTCCACTCCATTATCAAACAAATAAAAACCATGATAGTGAAAATTGAGAAGCACCTGTTATTTTTAAGAATATCACAAATACAGCCGTTAAGTTGATTATTGATGCATTAATGCACTGAAGCATTAAACTGAGAGGTCTTTTCAGCTACCCAGGAATACATATGCCAATTTGTTTATCTGGCTACCAAATTTCAAAGTAGGCTCTTCTGACAGTCCTGGGACCATTCTGCTCCCATGTGGGGCTAGAACTGCCCTGGTTTGTAATATCACAGACCTTCCTCCTCCACTCTAGGAAAAGAGGTTTTGAGCACTTACAGAGCTGCAGAGGCATGAAAGTAGAGAGACATTTTGCAAAATGTCTGCAAAAAAAGTTTATCCTAACTTAGTCATTGAGGATTTAGGTCTAAACCAGAGAAGAGTAGAGATTCCCTAAGTTCTGAGGACAAAACAAAACTCTTAAACTCTGTATTGCACTAATGGTTTTCTCTCTCCTTGATGGAGCCTATTGGAGAGAATGAGCCCTCTCCTATTCACTTTCCCATATTATTTGCCATCCATGAAGGGAGTTTATATCAGGCAGCAAAACTGGCTAGTGATGATTAGGCAGAAAAAGTAATTAGCAGGAGACAGTTTAATCAGGGAGTATGAACTGAAAATCAGGGAACTGTCAAGTTCCTTGGTCAAGAGAAGCATGGATAATAAACCTTACACTTAACATGATTGGGCTTGAAGGGGAAATGTTTTGGAATGGAGGAACTGAGAGATAAAAGTTCATATTGGCACTGGGATTATTACAATAATAAAGGGAGTGGTTGCAAATGGAGCTCTTAAAACCTCTTGAGAAAAAAAATCATTCTTCTTTATTTTTAATTTTGTTTGCAGAAGAGAGAAAATTGTCCTAACTTTTCAGCCATGGAAAAAGCCCACAATGTTTTGCTCAAATTTCCAGTAATGTGAACAATCAGTGAGTGACCAGTTTTAATGAGACTTCCAAGAGTCATTAGAAAGCTAATGGTTTCTCAGATTATTTCACTTTGTCAGTTAATTACCTTGCTTCGTGTTGGGAGTGCATGTGATTGCTGCCTTGCAGGGATCAGCAGCAGCACCTCCCATACCCAAAACAATGGGAAGTGCTGAAAAGTTGGATTTTTCTGCTTGGCCTGGGCTTTGCCCTCAGCAGCCAGCAGAGCTGGTGCCCATGGCTCTCATCCCATCTCTGCCTCACACTTGTCCCCACTGAAGTAAATGCCTTGGGTGGCTGCTGGGGCTGGCTCAGAGACCTCATCTCACAGAGAACTTGAGCCCCAAGAGGAGAATAAATACAGTATTAAAGCTGATTTTCTTTCCAGTAATATATTTCCATGTGCTGATCACCACCTCCTGTGGGTTTTAACCCATGCAATACAGCACTGGTATGTACTACTTAGTATAATTATTAATAACAATGAATAAATAATTCAATAATTCAACCAATTCCTCTCCCAGAAATTCCACTCCTTATAAAAATTCTGTAAACAAGAGAAAGACCTTGGAAGTCACACGATCTCCAAGGGAGGATTCCTGGATATGGCTGTCCCTAGGCAATGCCACTTATTGTTCAAAGGGTGAAGATGGACCTTTGCCAAAGGCAGAACAAGATGATATTGAAGATGATTATGGTCCAGTTACATTAAATCCCTCTGGAAATAGCCGCATTGTCTTGAAGGCTTTCCAGGTTAAATGCTGTCACATTTGTCATGGCAAATGCAGAGTAACATCAAGAGATATGTTTGCAGATCCTGGCTAATACCTAAAAACTGAATCAGCTCTATTATTGCCTTTATTGCTGACATCTGTTTCTCCCTAAAGATGTGTAAATAACTGCAGCCAACACAGCTGACAGGGAGGGAAGAGATACAAATCAAAATGGAAAAGCTCCTCTGGGACATTTTCAGCCCCCCTGAAAATAAATTTCAAAGGCTGCTACTTTCTTATGGCCTGCAGTTAGACCCTAGGCTTTGCTAAGCCCACTGCTGTAGGATGAATCCCTCCGTGACACAATTCTTATTTTTATACTATAGCATGATCATATTCCCAGTATTCCCCATGCTAAGGAAGTGAAAGAATACATGTTTATCCATGAGAGCTATAGTGATTAAGTGTAAGAAGGTTAAAATCAGGAGACATAATAAAAAGAACTATCTTTCCAATAGCTTGTGCTTTGAAGTGAAGGACAGCCCTGAATTGAGGGTTATACTGCTTGTAACAGTCCCAGTGAAGCCTCCTCTGAACACTGTTTATTGTGTACATTTGGAATATCCCATCTGGCCCTTTTTTATAGAGAAGGATTTAAAGGCAGTAAAGAACATATTCTTCACTCAGATCTATCTTCGTGTAGTACAAATGGAGAAGTGACAGTGAAAAAGAAAGCTCAGCCAAGTGGAAGGAAGTGGATAAGTTATTTTGTTTATTGTATCTATTACAGTTATGCCCGGGGACAGGATGAGTCTAGGGCCCTGTTAAGCAAAAACCACTGTGTGCAGCACAGAGTAAGAGCTGGGATGAGCTCTGAAGAGCTCACAGCCAAACAGACAAGAGAAAGTCACCAAGCACACAAAAGGGTTGGGAACACAGCTGTCCTGGAGAACGTCTTCTCAGGGTCATTGAACAGCCTTGTTATTTTCTTATTGTCAAAACTGATTTGGGTTGGGTGAAGGCACAAGTTACTGGTGGGAAAGAATGAGCAAAGTGGAAGACCAGAGTGGCAAGAGAGTGAGGAGAGGAAGGAGGAGAAAGCAGGAGCAGCAGAAAGCACTGAACCACACAAGGTCCTGCAAGGTAGTAAAATATTGTCAAAATATTTACAAAAACTGCAAAAGAACAAATTTCATATTCCAGATGTTATACACTGGAATGATAGATACCAATTCCACATTGAAACTAGAAGCTAACAAAAAGCATGGCTGCAATGCCCTCTCTTTGCCATGTGTATAATTTTCCTGTTCTTTACTACACATTAGAGATGTGAATTTAAAAAATCCCAGCTCTAGGTTGAGAATTTCATTTCTTAAAGGAAAGAGTTTGGAGTTTTCCTGCAGTTTCATCCTATGCTGTAGTACAGAGCACAGACAGGTACTTTTAGAAGAAAACCATCAGGTCTCACAGGTGAACTACAAAACATCAGTTGCCAACAAAATTCTTAGAGTGTATTTTGAGCATTGATCTAGACATTTTGGAGAAAATTTTATTGAAAAATCATTAGACAACATTAAATAGCCTAATTTAACATTACCAAGCTGATACCATTAAGTTAGAAAAATTGATCAGATGTGTTTGGCAGACCTGTAGGAGCAGCAGAGGGACTCCCAGTCACTGAGGCTGAAGGTGGAGCTGCCACAGCATGTGGCTTTCTGCAGTGGGAAAAGCATGACTCTTTTAAATGGTTTCAGAGCTGTCTTAAAATTTCACAGGAATGAGTCTAGAACAATTGGCAATAAAATGATGAGCCTTTAATCATTTATGTCTTGGAGGGAAACAAGAATCAGTTTTGCACACAAGTTTCTGGTAGCTTTCCAATTCTTAGAGACAAGTTACAATAGCTTAGCAGCAAACAAACATTATTTTTCTTGTTCATACCAAAACCAAAAAGAATAGAAAGATACACGTACAGAAAATAATCTTCACTGCCACTCCCACAACAGCTTCTCCTCAAGTTACAGAGCTGTATCTTCAGCAAGGAGAGCATTTAAGGCTCCCTCTAGATGCCAAGGGTGATGTCTGTGTGCTCACACCTGCTCTGGGCTTCCCTGTGAGCAGAGCAGCTGTCTGTGCCCTCAGCAGCACCACTGGGACCAGCCCTCCACTACCCCATACCCAGCTGAGACCAAAGTCTGCTCTCCAAAAAAATCTAGTGAGGCTTTATTTGTTTTTGTACTTAGCTTTTCAACATAATTTCACCTTTTAAAGATGGAAGTTATGCTTATTCTTCTTTTCTCATTAATGTGTATTTGAACTAAGTGAAAACTTCTAAGGAGAGGCTAGAAGATAAAAAGGGGACAAAATGTGATTTCAAGTTTGGGAATTTCCTAATACAACACCCTTTAGAAACTATATATAATTATTATATTGCTAAATGTATTTTCGTTCTCAGAAAGCCCTTTTAAATTGTGGAAAAAAAAATCATAAGTGAGAGAAGAGAAATTTTGGTTACTTCCCCTCCTGTCAGCACAGTAATGAAGGCAACTGAAGCAAACCCCAATGTTCTGCATTATCAGGAGCAAAGCAGTTTCTTTTTTTTTTTTTTCCCAGCCATAAATCTTGGTGTCAGTGTCCCTGGAGGTTTCATCATTCTTCTCTCTATCCAGAAATATTTACCTTAGCTTTCAAAGTGTTTGAATTTGGGAAGAAAAGAGCTCATCATTTTGTGTGTAATCTCAGCTGAAACTAATTCCAAGAAGCTCTGGTGATGCACACTGAGCATTCCAGCTGCACAGTACAGCAAAGCCTCACAAATTTCTGCTCAAGGAACTGACAGAAATTGGTTGGTCTGTGGAGGTAGTTTGTCAATAGGAGTGAATCAGACCCAGACTCAGTGAGGTGCTTTGGGGAATACCAAAAGAGGAGTCTGATAACCTGGAGCAGCTTGTTATTGTGCTCTTATACAAGCTTTAATATTTGTAACCATATAAAATATTCCTTTAGCAATAAAGAGGCAGCAAGAATGAAATAATTTTGCTAGATTTTACCAGATAGGACTTCAAAGTATTAATTAAAACTGTTACTTCCAAAAGACAGAAATTCTATATAAGAGTACCTTTCAGCTGAAGTTATTAAAGCAAATGGTCACTATTTTTTCCACCAGGGAAAATAGTCACTTTGTTCCCCAATCCACAGGAGATGTATAATCCTGACTTAATTTTAATTCTGCTTAGAATTTTTTTTCTGCCACTCAAACATGAAGCTCAAATTAATTAAAAAAATAAAAGCTCAAATGAATAATAACAAAAAAATCCCCTTCTGAAAGCCATGTTGGCTTTCTCTTGCCTTTCCATAGCCTGAAGCGGGCTCTGGCTGCTCAGATGTCTCTTGAGCTGCCTACAAGGCTGGTAAAACAGTAGTGACAGAGTAAGAGGAGCAGAAGTTAAAGGATTTTCCCTCCTAAAATAGTGGGAGATAGTATTGTTGGATCAAAACATGAATAGGGAAGAGAAGGAGCTGCAGAGATGCCTCTGCTTCAGCCCTGACATCAGCAAGGAGACTTGCCCAGGAAATTGAGTGAATATGAAGCAGTGCTGGCCAGTGGCCATGGACCAGCTGCACAAAGGCAAAGTCATTCCCCTCGTGGTGGCCTGACCTGACACCCACTTGCTGTCTCTAGAACAACTCAGACACGCTCAACCCTGCAGGCAGCAGCCAGAGTTTAGGCTGGGAAGCACGGAGCAGCCAGGAGGGGCTATTGGAGCAGCGGGCAGCGCCTTGCTGATGCTGTTTGCCTTGCACATGAGATTGGGCACCCACCTCGCTCAGAGCACACAGCTCCAGAGAAGGAAGAGGACAAAGCTGGGAAAAAACCAGCCCGAATATCAGGCTTTGTGAATATTTCCATTTTCTCCAAGAGAGGCGGCAGCACCGCCTGCATTGATCAGCACCTCTGGACAGCGCACAGCAGCACAATCCTCCCTCTCCCCAGCCTGTCCTGCTCAGGCACGGAAACCACTCCCTAAAGCAGCAGATGGGCTTAACGGGGACGAGAATCCTTTAAGGACGGGATAGTTCAGCATCCCTGCGCTGAGCGCATCCCTCCCTGCACCGAGTGCATCATCCCCAGCGCTGTGCGCATCCCTGCTTCTCTGAGCGCATCATCTCCAGCACCGAGCGCATCCCTGCTTCTCTGAGCGCATCCCCCCAGCTCTGGCTGCGGGGGCTGTGCCGTGCGGGCTGCGGAGCATCGAGCTCAGCCTGTTCCAGGAGCACAGGCTCACTCCTGCCTTCCTTACTGCCCATGAATGCTAACCACCACCACCTCGCTTTCCAGTGACGCTCCGCCGCATGAGTCAGCCGCAAGACGTTTGTAATTCGAGACACAAACCAGCTCAACATAACCTCAATTGTCTCGCTTTCGTGTGTTTCTTTCGGGTTATAATATGTCTGATTTCACTTCCCCAAAGTTGCAGAGACAGAAGCAGCGTTCCTCCCTGCAGCAGCCAGTAGCTATGGTGACCAACGCCAGTGCCATGAACGCACCTTCTGTTCCAGCAGGGGCCCAGAAGCACCGGAGTTAAGAAATGATGTAAATAAAAATAGGAAAATCAAAGTGCTGGGAAAACTTTTTATGGGTTTTAGACACAACACTATGGCATATGTTGTTCACTAATGCCTGTGTATATGTATCTCTCAGAGTCTTGCGACCCTTCATCATATAAAAACCAACAAAGTATATTCTTTTATGTTTAGATGGGAAGAACAGAACAGTTTCACCACTGCCCCTGTCATACAAATGAACAGACTTTGGAGTAGCTAGTGGCTGATTCCTCCCTTACAGGCTATTCTTATAAGTTGTAGATCCAGGCATGCCTGGTCTGTGGCACAAATGTGATAGCAGACAGATGCTGCAAAGACAAGCAAGGAATGCCCTAATCTGCACTAGGCAGGTGTTGTGGGTCCCAGGACAAAGTGAGAGATGAGAACCTGACTCTAAGTTCTCAGAATGCTGATTTATGATATTATATTAAAAGAAATCATATACTAAAACTATACTAAAGAAGAAAAAGGATACATCAGAAAGCTAGACAATAATGAATAATAAAAACCTGTGAGTGACCAGAAAGTCTGACACAGCTGGACTGGGATTGGTCATTAAGCAAAAACAACTCACATGCTAGGTAAACAATTTTCCAAATCACATTCTAGAGGTGCAAAACACATATAAGCTGAGGCTTCTCATCTTCCCAGGAGAAAAAATCCTTGTGAAGCGATTTTTCATTAAATATCCTGGTGACAGGCAGGAAACTGTTCTGCCAGGGAAGGGAACCCAGGGTTTGCAGAATGGGTAAAGTGCTGCCCCAGCCCTACTCCTTCAGCATGTTCCCAGCTGCTGAAAACAGCTGTTGAGTGGCTGGGACATTCTGCTGCCAGCAAAAGCAGAAGCTAGAAGGACAAGGGGCCAGGTCTGAGCATCTCGCTGGTCACTTGGAGGTGATTTTGCTACCTGGGATAGAAATGTGTGTCAGGTGTTGCCTCATGACCCCACTGAGCAGCTTGAGCTGGAAGGGAACTGAAGGATCAGCTTGTTCCAACCTCCCTGCCAAGAGCTGGGGCTTCATCTGAATTCTTCCCTGCTCCCCATTGACACTAAAGGGTAAACTGGAAGGGAGTGATTTACCAAAAGCCTGCATAATAAAGGCTGTGCCAGAATTAAGAGCCAAGTTTCTTTGTCTCTAGTTAAGCAATGAGCTATCATACATAATTCAAAAGCTTTTTTCAGAATATTTCACACATTAATTAGTAGTAGTACTATGAAAATTCTTCTAATTTTATCACTGATAGTTTTTTGCTTCTTCCTAACTGTAAAAGAACTTCTTTAATCTCTGGAATTTATACAATACATTGCATTACTTCTGCCTTTTCCTTTATTCACTTTTTTAAAAAATGTATTCTGTTTACCCTAAGTCTGCAAGAAAGTAATTTGCTATGTAGCTGGCAGCTGGTTTGGTGTACCACAGAGTTTCACTGGTTATATTCCAGCCAGAAACAGGGGCAGAGGACAAAGGAGGGATGATACAGTGAAATTTCAAATAGTGTGCTGCTTTATTCCCGATTAAAGGGTGGAAAGGGAAAGCTATGGGTTTCAAAAGTTAAACAGGGAAGAAATCTTAATTTTTCTATATGTCTTTGCTCACAGTCAGCAGGTTTCAAGGCACTTGTGCATCCAAACTAATCAAATGGTGGTTTGTGTGTGACAGTCTCTCCACCCCACTTGACACCCCTCAAGGCTGTTTTCAACTTGCTGAAAGTATTCAGACACAAAGTCTGGAGACCCTGAGCCAGGCAGGAATTTTTGTTGGTAGGGGAGGTAGAGCAAACCCTAGGGCACATTTCATGTTCCTTTTCAAGTACATTTCAAAGCCCCCTCTTCTCCCTTCCCCACTCCCCAGTGCTGTCCCTTCTCAGTAAACACAAAAACAAAACAAAGAGCCCTTCTTTCCTCTCTGGGGAAAAGGAAAAAAATTAAAAAGACTAAAAAACATGGCAACTTTGAACAGCCCCTGTACTTCTGAGTACTCAACTCTGCCAACATCTGTTTCCCCTGTCTGTAGTTAAAATGCAAATGCCATCTTCTTTTCTCTCCCTTCTCCTTTCCCTAGACAACTGTGAGACCTGCTGCCTGTTTTTGGGCAAAGTAAAAGAGCTTTTCCTTGTTGGCTCTCTCCAAGAACAGCAGGGAACAAAGCAGTTGTTATTTTTAGATCCCATGGTTCCACTCAGTGCAGGAGGCTCTCTGCCCTGGAAAGATGAAGATTCTCATCTCTAGCTTGAAAAGTATTTATTGCACTGCTGGATTAACCACTTGTTTTCAGAGTGTCGCATTGAAAAGCTGCTAATGGAAAAAGCCAAAAGCTATTAGAAATTTCTGCTTGTCCAAGCACTCAAAGCTGAAATGTATATCCAAGCCTTCTCTGTCACATCAGGCTCATCTTTTCCTATTCTTGTAAGCCCATTATTTCCAGCCTGACAGCTTTCCCCTCTGTGCCCTGGAGCCTTCTCCCATTCCCTAAGCCACACTACATAAATCCCCCAGGTTAAATCTTCGTTATTTTGTGTTATCCCTACAGGATCCCACATCAGGACCACACAGCTCTCTGTGATTCTCACACCCCATATGCTCTGTGAGGGTGACTGCCACATCCTGGTCACCATGAGACAAGCAAGGAAGAAGACATTGGATGTGGCAATCTAGTGAAGGTGAGCAGCAGGATGCCATCCAGCAGTAGCTTGGAAAACACAAGGTCCCTGGCTAGCTTGGCTCCTTAGAGAGGGCTGAGGAGCCCTGGAGAGGGAAAAGCAGAGTTTAATACCGTTGAGGAGAAGGGGAGGCTGAGAAACACCGTGGTCACCTGTGTGTGTGGCACTCCTGGGAAATGGTGCTCACAGGAGCACACAACGAGCAATGTGAGCCTTTTCTCCCTGACAATGGCTTGATGTGTCTCAAAGAGAAGCAAACAACCAAAATTACTCGGAGATTTACTAACTGGGGACTAGATTGGAGAGAGAGGCCCAAATTAGTGGTTGCTGGAAGATATTTTTGGGATAGGCCCTAAAACAAGAAACCTAAACCAAGTATTGGACGTGAGTTACACTTGTGGGTAGGGGTTCACTTGTGGGCTGAAAGCATGAGCAAAAAACTGAGTTGTTGGACCAAAACCATCATCTCTGCAATGTGGAGCCTCTTCCAAAAGAGCTCTGAGCACGTGTAACTCCCTGTGTGGGCAGTTTGTAGTTGAAACCAATTATATTACATATGGGATCGTCTATATGACATGAGGTTTGTCAAGCAGTTGGCACTAGAGATCACAGGCACAGGAAAATACAGATCTTAATTACTTGAATAATGTATCTTCACAAATTTTCACCTTCTTTCAGATATTGTGAAATATGCTTACATATGCTCCCACCCAGTAAGTGTCTTACTTCTTAAAGAATCTGTCTTTATAGCCCAATATTTTTAATCACTAGTACTTATAACTATGAGCTATAAAGCAAATTACACACACTGGAAAAATTATACATGAAAAACCAAAAAAGATATGTTTCTCTAATGATACTTCTCCCTCCTAAGAGCAGTCATCATCATTAGTAGAAAGTTGATTATTTAAGCAATAAACTCTCAGCTCTCTCCCACAATAGCTAGAAAACAACCCAGTGATCTCTAGCTAATAAATTGATATTTTAACCAACTACTTAATTTTTTAGAGAAAACCTGTATTATTTATATTCTGTTGGACTCCAAGCACAATTAAGTTATTCTTTTTATGATATATTTCACCATTAGCATTTTCAAACACCAATAAAATAGAGACATAACAAAGGAACTTTTTCTTAATTACTCTTTTAGATATCAAAACACATTTAGTTTGACTTGAGAGTATATGCTACAGGCAAGTGTGGCCTGTTCAGAGTTGTTTCTGTGTTCAAAAATAATTAGCTGTATTCTTTTGATACTAACCCAGAAATAAGGAGGAAGAACATTAAATTAATGAAGCTACACCAGCATGGCGTGAAGTAGAACACAACTGCATTTTTAAAGAGATTTTCTCTAAAGTCATAATTTGAAGGGGAAATAAGAAAAACCAACTCCAACAAAAAATATTAGTAATTTCAGTTCCTGCATGGCATTTCTGTCACATCTAAAACTCAGACTGATTTGACCAAGAAATGAACACCAGCATTTGGGGATGCTAAATAGCAGCTTTGTCAGGATGGCTAAGGGAGAGGCTTGGAACATCCTTGCTTGACTCGATGTGTTGTCACAGCAATTTGAACTGATGGCAGTTCTGAAATCTGAACAAACTTTGTACCTTGACACTACCTGGAAAGTCAACATGCAGTCAGAACAGCTTCATCCAACACTCACAACTGCTCAGATTAAATTGGTTCCCATCCATTACCTCCTATCCTCTAGGTTATCCTCTAACATTATGTTCAAAAAACAAGGTCAGTGGTGAGGTGGGGTGTTTCTTAAAGGAAAGTGATGCCCAGAACAGCTCTCAAATGGCACCACTGAGACAGTGTTAGTGATCTAGCACAGCTAGGCAGGAAGCTGGTGCATCCATTATCCTCATGGGCTGCATGTTTTTATGCCTTCAGATCTGTCTCATCCATTTCCTTTCTCTCCTTCCTTCTCTTTTTTGTTTTTGTGTATCTCCAGGTACTGAAAATAAATATTTGCGCAGGAAAAAAAAAAGAAAGAAAACCAACCAACCAAGACCAACAAAATACCCCAAGGAACACCATGAAGGCTTTGCTTTTGAGAAGGGAGTGAAATATCTACTGAATGATCACTTCATCCTAAAGATTCAAATCTGTCACTAAATTTTATATAGCAAATTAATCAAAAGTATGAGGCTATGGAGAAAAATTTGACCCAAAGAATAATCTAACCTTAAGGAGTTCACAAGATGACAATTCAATTCAATCTCCATGACAGGTCTGAGAATCTCTTTACTTTTTGGGGGAGAATGGAGGAGCAGAAAAGGAAATGGTGCCGTAGTTAAATACACCAGACTAGCCACTGTATCCAAGAGAATACATATCATGATTAAATTCAATGTTTGATTCTCCATTGTACAAAGCAGACTCCACAGAAAGAGAAGAAAATGCTGTTTCCTATGAGCTGGAACAGCCATTACAGCTAAGAACTGCTCCCTTTTTAAGGAGCAGCATCACTCAGTACTGACAAGATCACTCCCAGTGGCAGAGGGAGGATGCACCCAATGGGAGCTGGCCATGGCTCTCCTGCAATGACATGGAGCTGTTTCCAGAGGAGTGCAGACACAGGACCACACAGCCATCCCTCTCAGACTGGGGCTGCGCTGACTCCCTGAGAAAAAAGCACAAACTCCTTTTTGTCCTTTGGTTTTGACTGTTGTGGTTTTGTCTGTTCCTGCAGCCCCTTGGAGTTTTTGACTCTGTGGCACCAGTTCATTGTCTCTCCTGCCTGCTGGGGTTGGAAGAGGCTCCCCAGCACACACCTGAGTGATCACACACACAGTTAGATGAGGCTGCATGTTTTGACAATTCTACTGTTTGCAGCCACAGCTTCCCAGCACAGACATGCACAGCTTCATTTTTGTGAAAACGCAGCTTCTGGGCCCTCAAATCACACTGGGCACTTTTGTTTTGTCTTTTCTATCTCTCTGCATGTCTACAAGTGCCCACTGACTCTGACATACACTCCTAGCAGCCCAGAGCCCTGTTTTCAGCTTTCTATTGAACAGGATGTCAGCAGATGACAACCCACGCTCCATTGATGTCATTTGGTAATTTAACAACATTAAATATGGCTCAGAGTCTGACCTCCATCTCCATTTTAGTAGACACTTTATTATTTTGTTTTCAATCAACGAGTTAGACTGAGGATAATGGGGATATGCTGTGCCATAATTCATTGCAATGGCTTAAGCATATGCTCATAAAATGGCAGCTTGTTGTCTGACAATTATGTCAGACTTACCATGGCTAGCAAAAGCAGATTCAATACAAACTATCAGCTGCTGAAGTCTACAATCTTCTAATACAACTATTCCAAGAGACATAGTCAAATACTACCTGATGATAAATAAGCTGATGGGATTTGCTCCCCCATGTCTGTGTGAATAAATCTGTATTATTTTGTCCAGTATACCAGAGTTCCCCTGTCTCTGACTTGGCAAATTCACCCTTTTTTTTTTTTTTTTTTTACTAGGCTATATGACAAAACTTAATATTTTCTGAAGATGACTCTTTAGGAGAGACCAGCACAAAATTTATATGGTCCCTGCAAAAGTTCCCACTCATTTACTGACCTCCCTGCCTACTTTATAGAGACACTTGCTTGTAACACCTTTAGAACAACCACTCCTGTGCCAGCACAGAGCTTCCCCTGGAAAAGGTTAAAGGGGCTATAAATGCTCCTTATCAGGGCCAGCTGCCCACAGCTACTACAGATTTAATCTACCAATTGCTACTAAAAAAGCAGGGTTACCTTCCTCTTATTTGATGCATTCTTGTGGGTCCCTTCCCAGTCAGGATATTCTGTGAAATTCCCTGAAGTATCCTGGAAGATATTTCACCTCACAGATTCAAGCTGGGAAGGCCCAATACCTGCTTCCAACTGAGTTCAAGAGGAACAACTCGCTGTGTAAATCCTTGGGACAGTGGTGAGGGGCAGCCTCAGACTCCACACTGCAGCTACTGAAGTAAGCAGAGGAAAGATTGCTCTCTCAGAGAGACAAACTCAGGACTGCTAAGGGAAACCATAACACATCTATTCACTGGTTAATTTGTAGTGGGTCTCCTTGGGAATTATCTCATTTCTTCTATGTGGAAAAAACCTGACATTTGCTGTCACCAGTGTCCTCCTTCCCTTGCCAACCCTGTGATCTCCAGCTGTAGCTTAAACCCAGCAATATCAATAATTATTAATATTGATTCTCCACACCACCTTTTTAGAAAGCTGTGAAAAAAAACCTTTAGTCCTGAAAGATAAAAAACAAAGAATGTGACAGTTTGGGAGCTGGTGCAGGCACCCACAGTGACAGAGCTGCTGGATGCTGCTGGGTCCCCCATCCCAGCAGCAGTGGCAGACACTGTTACAGATGCTGCCGTGCTGATGCTGGGCCCATAATCTGCTCTCATTTCATGTCTTATTTCCTCTGAGCTAACAGAGGGGTGGTGTGTGAGCTGCCATCCTTCAGGAGGCTCTCTGCAGTCTCCAAGGACTCCTGCTCAGCACAGTCCTTCAGAGGCTGTAAATACAGCTGTTAATTTCCCTGATAAATAACAGAAGGACAAGCAACAGAGAGGAATTTGCACTGCTGTGCCAGTTTCATTACTTAGGAAAATTGTCCTTTTACTCTCCAGAACACAGAATAGAGATTTGCATCCTAAACAGTGCAGGTTTAATTTGTAGCCTCCCTTTCTGCCCTGACTCTGACCTGGAGCTACCAAACCACTAACAAACAAAAACTTTGGAAAAATCAGTGCTGCTTTTTTCACCTGTCATTTTCTGTCTGCTACTTTGAAGAAATATGTTCTGAATTTACACTTTATTATCACTAGTCTTGCTTGAGATCCTGTATTAAATGGTTCACACACAAAAGTAAAGATCTGTAGATGCATTTTTGTCCTCATGTCAGCCCTGTATCTACAAAAACACTCTCCAATATCTTATTTTCCTTAAATTTATTTTGTAACATCAGCTTCCTTTTTCTGCATTAGCACTTTCTGTTTTTAATGCTGTAGAAGCATTCTTCTGATTGTATCCATTTGAAAAACATCAGCTTATATCAGAATCAGGTAATGAGGAACCCCTCTTTTATGATCTGACAACACCTTTATTACATGTACTCTGTAGCTAAAAACCTGTTTATTTGTATGGCAAAAAGAAATTATACTGGCACCAGAGCTGTAAGATATATATATTTTTTTTTCCTGTAGCAATTGAGGAGCTCTTTGAGACAATAATTCTACAGTCTTTAACAACAGTGTTGCAAGTCTGTCGTGTATTTATTATTCTACTCTGAAAAAAATCAGTGAGAAATGGTTTCTTCTTTCCAGCAAGATATTGAAAAAGAAAAATAAATTTTTTACAATATTTTTTAAAAAATTCTTGTTTTAGTGTTTCAGTTATAATTAAATTTTACTTCTTTGAGGATAACATAAACTGTGATACACCATAAACTCAGAGCACCAAATTAAATTCTACCAGGGTTTCTTTAATATAATACCACACAAATCAAGTAACTGGCAGCACAATTGTTTTCCTACCATACTTGGAAGGTTTTGTAGAACGGAAAATATTTAAGTTCTACTTCTTAAATATAATTTGCACTAATGACTAGATCACCCAGTGTGAATTACCAAAGGCTGCAAATTAACAAAGATGAGAAGATATCCAATTAGTTTTAAAGGGCTAATGGATTCTAAAATGTACCAGTTCTGTCCTTTAGAGATGATGTGCTGTTTGAACCATTCATGACAACATTGTAGTAGCAGAACACACCTCAGCAGATCTGTGCAGGTAACGATCACCCCCAGAGCCATGGCTGTGCTGCTGATCTGGCACAGGAGGATGGGACAGGGAGGGGCCTCTGCAGTGTCACCTGCCAGGGTAACAAGGGAGCACAAGGCAGAAAAAGGCATTTCCATCTCATGACAAGGACTGTGAGAAGGGGCTCAAAGCTGCTGCTTAGGCAGTGCCTGTGCTGGAGACAAAGGAACCACAGTTTCCAGAGCTGTCACTCACTCCTTGTGCTGCTGCTGCTGAGATTTGTGCAGTACCAGACACTCTCTGTGCAGGGAAAGTGTACTAATACTCCACAATGCACTCCCAGCACTATCTCCAAGACACCAGCTCATCTTCTCTGCGACCACCAAAATGTGACTTTCTGCCAGACATGACTCCAATAATTCCCAGATAGACATCAATCCAGTCCCACCCCTACTGCCATTGACTCACCAGGGCTGTCCCACAAGCAAACAATATTTCCTTAAACATGGAATGACAGAGCTGGATGGGAATGGCAAAGATACACACATGAGTTGGCATGACTGATTCTTTGAAGTCATATTTGTTAAAAATTACTGCTTAGAAAGAAAAAATGCAGCACTACCCTAAAGTGTCCTTGCTCAGACTGCAGCAACTGTTCAGACCGTGCTCAAGGTTTGCTGGAGCTCCTTCAGCACTCACTTTCAGCTTGGCTGCTGCTACTGCCAGCCCTCCTCATTTTCAGCAAAGTCAGACACCAACACCTCTAATGCATTTCCAGCCCTGTTGGAGTGCATTCCTAAAACTACTCCAGTTCCTCAAATTGCTCCCATTAAAGTAAAAACTGCCATTTTTTATTCCTTTGGCAAGCACTGCATCTTATTGTGAGAATAACTCTTTTTACAAGCAGAGAAAAAGCCTGATATTAGTGGGCAGCAGCAGCGCTGGGTCTCTTTCAGATCACACATGTCTATTAGCAGCAGTTGAGAAGTGCAATTGTCTCCTCATAAAACATGAACCCCAAGCTGGAACCTCTCCAGGAAGACGTGTGCTGGCCTCACACTCTCAGCCATGCAGGACAACACCACTTGAGGCTTCTGACACCTCACAGAACACTGAGTAAACCCGTGGCTTTGGCACAAACAAGGAGTTGCAACTTGCCTACAGGTTTTAGAAATCATGCTGATTGCACTGAAGTGCTGCAATCTATCCAGCCCAAGGCTTGGTTTGCATATTTGCATTTTTACTTAAAATACTTTTTGCTGGACAAGTCTCTTGGGCTGTCAGCAGAACCCACAAGCAGGGGTTTATTGAAGATTTTCCCACAGTTCAATTGAAGATACCTGGAAAACAAATCTCAGCTGATTTAGATACTGTTTTGATTAAATAAAAGACTAGTGCAGACTTCTCAGCAAGTCATTCCTCCTAATTATTTAGTTAAATAATTCACTAAACTATTTTTTCTTGTTGTTTTTTTTTTGCAACTAAGTCTTATAATTTTACCAATCCTTTTTTTATCCTAAAGAGGCAATGCTTATGCAAAACAGCTGGCAGAGACTCAGCCCCCAAACCTGGAAACCAATTTAGATGACGTCCGAAAGAAAAGCAGAACTCTGAAGCATTTAAAGTGGTCATGAATGGTGTTTGGCTGGAGGAGAGGGCCCAGGGCAGGGAGAGCTTGGCTGCTGCCCCCAGGGAGCCAGACTGAGCCTCCAGGCCAGCAGGGACTGCCAATGCCACACTTAACGAGGAACCCACTTGCCGTGGCAACCATATACAATCACAGACAGGACGGGACATCTGGACCAGTGACAAGAGCTTTTTTTATTTCAGCACATCAGTCTCAGGACATTGTTAGACAATGGAGGCAGGATGTTAACAGCCTGCTGATCCACAGGGAATGCCAAGGAGGTGTGGTATTACAGCGTAGCATAAAACTGTCTCAGCCTAGATTTCAGCCAATCACATAGAGCAAAACATATTGACAAGCATTCTATCCAATCCTATAAAACACACATAATGGTAGTTAAAACAAAGACTTGTTAATAAGAGACAAAGAACAGAGCTCCATTCATGCTAACTTTCTAAAGATATACATTAAATAACCTTGTTGCAATCCATAAGCCAGTTCTACAGAGGTCTATTGTTATTTGTCACGTATGCTCTACTGCTTAGAAAACTTTTTTGCTGTATTTGCAATGCTAACAAAACTTCTGTCTGAGGCCTACTCTTTTTAACCATTTCCTAAAAACCTTCTAACTTTATGAATTCCAGTAGGGACACAGACTGGCTCTTTGCAGTGGGGATCTTGGACTACATCAAGGGGCAAGAAGGGGTCCTTCCTCAGTCTGATGAAAATCCTCCTGCCCTGACACTTCAGTACCACAGGTTTTTTATCTCAGCCCTTCCCTGCTCTGGGCTGGCTGCTGTTTCTGCACTGGGATCTCCTCTGTGGAGATGCTGGCCCTCTACTCAGCTTTTATGTTCTGGTAATTAATTCTGGGCCTCAGCTTTTCCAGCTTTCTTTCAACATGTCCATGCCAATCATACTTAACCTTGTGTTTTATTTATACTTCGTTCATTTTGTAACTTGTTTGTTCTTTTGCATCATTGTCCAGGTTTTTCCTAAACTCCTGATGGAGACATCGTACTTCTCACTATTGTTTGGTTTCCCTCTGATCAGAAAAGTCACTGATTTTCTTCCTGCCCAATCCCTCAGAACAACTTTTGGGATTTTTTTGTTTGGCTCAGCATTTTGTGCATTTCAATCCCCAAATTGATCTCAAAAACCCAAGTTATTAACCATTTCCTAAAATTTTCTCTGTAAGGACTTTTACAGCTAGTCCTGCTGTTCTCAATCGTTCCATTCCTACTCATCTTTTAATCACTGTCACCCAAATGATTCCTCAGCATTGAAGTAACCAAATACTGATTTCCTACTGATGAGAGGGAACCCTAAATGAGTTCCTGCTTTAGAATCCCATCTCCTGACATGCAGGGTTGTCTCTGACACAATACAAGATCATGGTAAGCCATCAGTAACCTGTCATATTCTATTTCTAACCACTACCCTGTTAATTAACCTCATTATCTGGGGTTAATTAAACCAGGTTCAGGTTATTGTGGCAAGTATCACAAGCTCTGCATCACAGCCACTTGTACAAGGGGCTTGGGGCTCTCCCTGCTTGGGAAGGCCAAGGAGAGATGGAAAAGCTTTGCTTCAGGAGCAGGGTGTAACTGCCTGAAAGCTGGGGGGATGGATGGAGGGTGGCAGCAAAATAAGGAAAAGGGAACCAAGAAGGGAGAGCAAAGTAATCTATTCTTCCCAATAATCTGCAATCCATTCCTTCCCAATAATCTGCAATCCATCTATTCTTCCCAATAATCTGTTTATGCTGGGGGGTGTTAGGGTGGATCCCTTCCTTACATCCACCTGCATCCCACACACTTCTCCCCATTCCCATTTCAGCAATCCTAACTCCTGCATTTCTGGAGACAAAGCCAGCCTGAAGAATTTCAAAGCTAAGGAAGCACACAAATCAAAATATGCTGTAGGAACATTTTCTATAAAAATTAAAAGTGATGTGTCATATCCCAATCCCATTTCTGCAATCCTGTTCTTTAATGAGTACAAAACCGTTCTATATTTTAATTTAACAGCAATTTTGTTGTCTTCCCTTTTATGATATGGACAACAATTTAACAACATAATTGTATATGAGAAGTATTTTTTGAAAATAATTCTAGGAAGCCTAAAATTTCATTGGAAATGTTATTTTAAATTGATCTCAGTAGTGTTTTTAAAAAGTCCTGTAGAGAATGCTGATTGAAATTTATACATGCAAGTTATCTGAAAAATCTTTGCAAGAAAGGCAGATTGAGTATTAAAACACAGCAATGCTGATGCTTCAGAGTGAGCTGACACTCAGGGGGATTTTGAACAAAGTGAACTGGAAATATTTCCATAAACCATATCCCCAGCCTAACCCAATTTATGATACTGAGGGTTTTATTATTTGTTTGCATTTAAAATGCTAAGAAATTAAATACTTCCATATTTCTCAGCAATTTTTAGTATCTTCTTTTAAGCCAAATGTAATCCTTTAAAATTTGAAGGACAATCTTTGGCAGGAAATCTAACTGCCCTCTCAGTGGTGATCCTGCCACGCTGCTTCTGCCTGTTTTCTTGTGCTATTTATTCTGTGTCTTCTTTGGGGCAGGAACCTGGGGGATCCTTTCCCTCTGTCCCACCAAGCCAGAACACAAACCCTCCCAATCTTCTGAAGCATCCAAGCAGCTGCTTGGCACAAATTTGGTGCAGCTTTTCTGCTCACATGAGTTCCTTCCATTAATGGGATCTGTGATCTGATTCCATCTGACTCCACTGGGGCAGCCCCTACACGAGGCCAGATCCCAGCCACAGCAGTTTAGGGCAAGTTGCACCATCCTGGGCTGTTTCACTGTAATTAATGAGCACATCTTAGAGAAAATGCAGCAGAAGATTAACTAAATCTGTTATGGATCTATCATGCTATTAGAGAATTATGCCTGTTAGCACATTCATAAAGAAGTTTCTGCAGCCATAACAAAATTACAGTCTATTGTTGGGAGAAAAATTATCACCTGCAATAGATTCAGAAAGAAAGTAAAGAATAATGAGGTTTCTTAGTTTGCTTCTTATAACCTCTGTAAAAGACTACAAAAATGAATGCCTGTGTTGCAAATATTATGGCATGTTTAATGATGATTGTATTAGAGCTCTGTCTCAGCATGTGAAAAAGTTGCACAGGAGTTTTTCCTTCATTCAGAATTCTCAGCTCAGTTACACAGGGGTAAAGCAAAGCTTTTGCACTGGACACTCTGATACTTCACTGCTTTAAGAAGAACAACAAAATTGTGATATACTTGAATTTCCATTTTAGTGCAATCCAAATTTAGCAGTGACCAGCTGATAACCCCTTTTTGACTGAATTTATCTCTGTGTGTGCGTCTTGTCCATGATTAGCCTGTGTTGTTAGTCCTAGAGCATGTCCTAAGATGATACAAGGAAAAAATAAAAGCATATCTAATGATGTTTTGGAAACATCCAGATGTAAGATTTCATCTATTTTACTCAAAAATAAACCCTAAAAACCAGATTGTCGGTTGAATGATCAAAAGTGCATTATTCTCCGTAGTATTTAAGAATAAATTACTGATTCTACCAAATACTTTCACCTAATTCTCATGAAAAGGTTTTATGATGTCACCTCCTACCCACAAAAACTGCTATGTGCTCTTAAGAATATGATTTTGCCAGAGTTACACAGTAAAACAAAAACATACTCTTATAAATATTCTATAAGACGTTTTGCTGCCTTTGCAGATGATGACAATTTCTCCCCAGATGACTGACAAACCCAAAACTGAACCACTCTTGAGAGGTGCCCCCATAGTCAAAAATCAAAATCTATTCAGAAATGCAACATGGGCAGTTTTTCTGCTCACATGAGTTCCTTCCCCACTTTAATTCCAGTTTTTCTGCCCTGGAAGAATCTGTGTATATGTTTTTACAGATAGGACAGAAAGCTTTCACATACAGAGAGCAAAGACAACTAGTTAGTTTTCCCCTGATTTCATGAGTAGATTAAGTTTAATGTTTTGGTTTTATTCTAGTAGCAAAAACCACTCCATTGCCTTTTGTGGAGCTACCAGGGTATGAAATCACATGAGATTTCAATGAAATACCTTAATATCTATTAAAGGACTGTTTTCACTGATAATTCAACACCAGTATCTCTACACACACAGTTTTATTGTCAAACATTTATCCATTGTTCCTTATTCACAAATAACATTTTCAGCACTGCATCCATGCAGCATTATTATGGAAGAAAAGTTGTATGTGTTTAGTAAAGCTAAATAGGTATTAGGCACACACCCTGTGAGCACAGGAATGGCTCTGCCACACAACATCTCCAGATTGTGCACTTAACCTTGAAATGACAACACCTTCAGGATCAGTGGGCTCAGTGTCTGGGAGCAGGTTGGGCCTGGGCTGCTGGGATGCCCTTGCCACCTGCTGCTGAGCAGCTCCTTCTGTCTGTGCCAACAGCTGGGCTGCTGTGTGCCACAGAACCCTGTCTGGCATGCAGCAGGGCAGGGCACAGCCCACAGCTGCCCAGATGGGAGAGATGCTCCTGGTAGCTGCAGTGAAGCCTCCCAGGGGATGATTCACTAAGGCTTCCCAAGGGAATTTCCCTGCCAAGAGGAAATATTCCCTCTAACAAGTGCAGTCTGCGCCTCATCATGAGCTGATCAGCAGCCAGTGCTACCCAGCATTTTAAAGGCTGGCATTGCAGGGATTTCCTGCAGCTCTTCCTGTGCCAGGTCTAGATATCACTGGAGTTAATGTCAACAACCTCTGCTCCTCTCAGAGCCACAGTCAGAGGAGTTAGAGCTGTTTTTATTCTGAGTTGAACCCAGCCAAATCAGAGATCCATGTGGTAATCCATGAGAGAAGCATTGCTGCCTAAACAAATAGATCAATAAATGCTGGGGTAATTTACCTTCTTCTGCTACACATGTTGAACCCAAGTTTCACCAGAAAGTGGAACATCTTATATTATATAATTAATTCCCAGGATTTCATATAATCACTACCCAGTGTTTTGCAGTCTGGGTGATATCTCCTTGGATCCTTGCCCTGACTTCTACAGCATCTTCTTTCCCAGTGGGTGCCTGAGGATTTCATGGGGCAAAGGGCAACTCTTTGCAATTTTTCAGTGGACTTCTGGTAGCAAAGAGTGTTCTTGAACAACTGCTATTTAGAGAGACATGTACACAACTCCCTTTTACATACCAAGGTAAAGAAAAAGAATCTACCACACATTTTTTCTTTGCACTTTCTACAGACTGGAAGAATGTGATTATTTTTCTACCACATGCCTTGGGGTAGCAATACTGGTCTTCACGCTATCATGAAAAAAAATAGTCACCAAAAGTAAATCTCTCCATTTCTCAGTCATCTGCCAATAAAACCACTCGTTATGAGATATACAACCAATGGCCTAACTGTGATTTCATTCATTGTATGGGCCTAGAAATGCCCAGCTTTGTCTCATTGTTCTTTCACCCACGGTACTCAAAAGGCCACAGTTTTGTGCTGTAACAAAATTGACACCAGTTTGAAGCACGGCAGACAATACAAGAACGGAAAATTTTCCTGCTCACTATTGCAGCCAAGAGGCCCAAATCCTGAACTGTTCATAACTTCTAAGGGATCCAGCAAATTCTTCACTACTGCAGCTTGGAGCAGACTAGATGTTAATAAAGGAAACAATACCTAGAAGTTTACCCTCTGTGGCTTAGTCAATCACAAAAAATGTGATCAGACCTCAAGAGTCTGAGTTCATGTTCATTCATTAAGTGTAAATATCAGGCCAGAAATCTAGAGAAATATGCAGATACCAACAAAGGCTAGGAACAGCACATTATTTGAAATGTCAAAGTTCTTACAGATTAATTATGCAACTATGGAAAACAGGAAAGCTTCATTTGATTGAACCTAAGAATAGCTGTTTAAATAATAAAGAAACAGACAGAAGTGGTTACAGGGTTTTTTTTTCTGCACCCCAAAACCTTTAGTAAAACAGGAATTTAACTATATCTGGTCTTCTCCAATAACTTTCTCTGCGATGAGCAAATTCATAGGGTGGGGGAACATAAACCCTTATCTGAATCCAGATCAAGGAAATTTTCCTGCTTTAAACATCTGTGAAAGTTGGGTGAAAATTAGGCAAACCCAGGAATCCATGTGGTTTCATTAACTGACCACATTGCAACACCACATGGATTTTAATTTTTGTTTGCTTGGTTTGTTAGGGGATATGTTCGCATACCTGGTTACTTGGTGAGAAAGGCAGAGTCATTTCCATTCACTGTGGGATGGGCATTAGTAAATGAGAATACATGGAACAATATTGGGTGCACACAACAAGAGCAAATGTCTGCCCTCTGTTCTGCCAACTCCCCTGACACCTCGAGCAAGAACAGGCTGGTGTCACCTTGGCACCCTTATCATCACTTATATTCAACATAAATACCATCCTTCACACAGAGATTACATCTTCTGCACAGCAAATTTTCACTTTAAGACAGTAGGAACTGCTGCTCCAGGACCAGGAATTAACTGGGGCTGATCTGGTCTCTCCATGCAGTTTACCTACTCCTGGCATAAATTCAGACATACAACTGCTGCCTGTTAGTAGTGCCACACAGCCCCAGGGAGTGGAGCATGGAATACTCCACATTCTGATGTGGGACGCACCAGGAGCACATTTTACTTGGGACCCAAATCATATCTCACTTTCAGAAGCTCTGAAATTCATCCCATCCATTTGGATTAGCGCAAAAGAAAACAATGCACATGGCCCAGCCACCATCCTTTCCCATTTGCAGCCTTTTAGACCAGTTCCTACCAGCTGACATTTGATAGTTAGATTTTCAGGTTGATATGAGATAGGCAAGTTGGACAAGTTGTGCTTTAGAAAGCAAAAATGAAAGGCAAGAGACAAATAAGAGCAAAGGTGCTCAGTCTTTGAGGGAAGAACCAATTCCTACATGTGCTTTTTTACAGGAATTTCACCTGCAGAAGGAGTATTTAAAGAGAAAATTGTTGAAATAGCAAGCTGGACAGCAGTGCAAGTATTTAATATGTGGTATTTCATCACTTAAGCAGCAAACAAGGTGCATTATTTCATCCCTGTTGTAAATTTCAGGGGATTCTGATAAGCATCAAACAAATCAGAAGGCAGAACTATCATAGTTTTCCAGACACTGGAAGCACACAATTTGGCTGAAAAAGAAAGGAACAAATTCTGCCTTCTATCACACTGATTTATACCTGGAGCAACTCAGCTGATGTCAGTTTTCTCGATGGAAATTCAACAAGGGATCTGAGACAAAAATAACTGTGCAACTAGTATTTAATGGACAGCTGACTTTCTGGAAATCGGATCTCCAGCAATGGAAACACTTAAGGGCAAGCACTTACCAGGAATTTGTTACAGAGAACAGTAGCTGAGTGAAGATGACAGATCCCCAAACACACTCCAAACCTGTCTGAAAGCTAAGGCTCACTCAGAGTCTGTGGGGACACTGCTCTGAGCAATGGTGAATGAGGCTCCAGTTACACACAGGCCCAAAAGCAGCACCACTTGTTCTCAGGGCAAGGAAAAGAGAAATACAAAAGCACAATGCAAGACAGCAGCATGTCAGAACAGCAGCAAATGGTTCACAGTGGCTGAGTTGGAAACAACCAATGTATTCAACGCTTGCTGTTTTCCTTGCTGCAATTGTACTTATTCACATGCCAGGAATTTCTGAAAAGCCAACGTTTCAGCACACTAACTCAGGAGACAGATTTTCTGAAAAGCCAACATTTCAGCATCACACAGACACAAAGTGATGGCAGTGATCCTGGAAGCAAAGCCCTGTGTCACATGCAGGATTCACTGGCAATGCTGCAAAGCAGTGTGACAGATGCTGGATGTGGCACCCACCCCACAGCACCCAAAATGAGCTGGGGAATGGCTCAGAGTGGGCACACCTCTGCTCTGTCTGTCTGTCCTGAGGCAAATGGCACCTCCTGCCTCCACAGCCAGCTATTATTTAAAAATATTACACCTATTACAGGACAATAATTCACAGGTTTATGCAGTAATGACAAAGAAACTTTCATCACTATGAAAGATGAATTCTATATACATGTATACGTCATTATTTTCCTGTTTGAGGACTTGATATTTGGCAGAAGGAAAAGAAAAAGAAAAAAAAAACACACTGAAATAGAAACCTCCAAAATTCCCTTCATCAGTTGACCACTCTGAACATACCACATTGATTAGTACCTCTGCAGTGAATTTAATGCCAAGTGGAAAAAACAGACTGCCCAAAGACCACAGGGCAAGAAGAATATAACTCCTTTGGTACTTGGTATCTCCTCATCATCTGTGCTGAATGAATTACATAGGCAAAAACAGCAGGGAAATTGGCCTATTTCATGGTCTACTTAAATCTTCTCACAGGCACATTTTCTGAAATCTGAATAAAATGCTTAGATCTACCAAACATCTGAGTGAGTTTTTGCTTTAAATGGCAGCTGTGGTGTTATGCAAATGTAGCTCCCCATGTAATTAATGTATATTGTGATAAAGCTGCCAGTTATTAATAAAGCCCTAAATAGAATCAGAAAACTTTTTTTTTTTAGCATCCTATGATTTTCTATATATGATCAGGCCTTCGTTTATATTCT